>JAAOMT010000570.1:403252-463778 GCA_016748015.1 Geosiphon pyriformis | reverse complement strand
TGACAGTGGTCGTTTGATTCCAAATTTTTGGCTAAGTTTTTTTAAGGTGCTGTTTATGAAGTGTGTGCCTTGATCTGATAGCAATTCTTGTGAACATTCATGCTGGCAAATTAAGTCTTCATGTACAAATTGAGCTACAGAAATAGCATCAGCTGTTTTAATAGCTCTAGCTTCTGGCCATTTGGTGAGATAGTTCATGGCTACTGCAATATAACAGTTGTTTCTTGTTGTTATTGGTAAGAGTCCAATTAAATCAATTCCAATTCTGTCAAATGGCTGTCCAACTTTTATTGGTCTTAATAATTCTGTTGTTTTTGCTCCTTCTCTTTGTTGGCATGGGTTACAATTTCTTATGTATTGGATTATGTCTGAACTCATTTTTGGCCAATAGTAATGGCTAGTTGCACGTTGAATAGTTGCTGTTTTTTCAAAGTGGCCTGAATGAATATCTGAGTGCATGTTAAATAAGATAGTTTTTTTTTCATCCGTGGTTATAACTCTTAATGGATTATCTGGATTTTGTTGATTCCAGTAATAAAGTATGTGATTTTGGATAAAATAGTGTTTTGCTAATTTTTGGAGCTTAATTAGCTCTTTTACTGGCATTTCTTCGTCTATTTGTAGTGTTTCCAAGTATTGGCTAAAGTTTTTGTAAAGGTGGTTGTTCATTGTTGTTGTGGCAGGTGGATTGGTGATTTTTATGTGTGTTTCATTCTTAACAAACAGTCAGCATTAGCATTTTTGGTACCTTCTTTGTATTTGATAATATAATCGTATGGTACTAATGTTTGTAACCATCTGGCATATTTTTTTTTTAGTGCTTTCTTGTTATTTAACCAGACCAGACCTCTATAATCTGTGGTAATCTCAAAGAGTTGGTACTGTAAATATGTGTCAAAGTAAACACAACTCCAGACTACTACTAAGCATTCAAGTTCATGTGCTATATAGTTTTGTTCTGCCATACTGAGACTTCTGCTGGCATAAGTGATTACACATTCTCTTCTATTATCATCTTTTTGTGACAGAATGGCTCCAAGTCCAGTTCCAGAGGCATCTGTGGCCAAAATGAATTTCTTGTTGAAATTTGAATAGATTATTATTGGTGATTCAATAAGCTTTTGTCTAAGATACTCAAGAGCTTTTTGTTGTGCTTCAGTTCATTCAAATTTCACATTTTTGGATAGTAGGTAATTAAGAGGTTTGGTAATGTTTGAAAAGTTTTTTTACAAAGCAGCAGTAGTAAGATGTGAGTCTTAAAAAGCTTCTAACTTCTGAAACATTTCGAAGTACTAGAAAATTTTTCACTTTGTCTATTTTTGATGGATCTGGTTTTATTCTATCTTTTCCAACTACGTGTCCTAAAAATGCCAACTTATTTTTCTCAAAGAAACATTTTTCTAGATTTAGTTTAAGTCCAGTGTGTCTCAATCTTTCAAAAACTTGTTGTAAATGTTGGAGATGATCTGTGAATTTTGACGAGAAAACATTTGTATCATCCAAGTAGACAACAATGGATTGCAGAGTAAATTATGTCCATTAGTCTTTGGAATGTCGTGAGGGCATTTGTTAATCCAAATGGCATTACATTGAACTCATAATTGCCATTTTGTGTTGTAAATGCTGTTTTATGCCTGTTCTTTGGATCTATTTCCACTTGTCAGTATTCACTAGTCAAGTCCAATATAGAAAACCATTTTGCTCCTCCAAAAACATTGAAGATTTTGTCAATTAACAGTATTGGATATGAGTCTTTGGTTGTTTTGCTGTTTAGTTTGTGATAATTAACACAAAATCTAATTTTTCCATTCTTTTTCCTTACTAAAACAACTGGTGAGGACCATAGATTCATTGATGGTTGTATTATTCCTTTTTCCAACATGCTTTGGACTTCTTCTCTGATAAAATTATGCTCTATTGGTGGAACACAGTAAGCATGTTGTTTTTTAGGTCTGGTGTCTCCAGTGGAGATTTGGTGTTGAACCAAGTTGGTTCTTCCAAATTTGCCATTTTGTGAAAATATATCAGAGTATTTTAAAATTAATGCTTTTAATTGTTGCTGTTAGTCAGGATCCATTGTTCCAATGTTTAATTTGGCCAATTCTTCTGGCATAAATTGATAGCATTCTAATGGTTGTTGCCAATTTATTGAAGTGAGTTCACAGTAGAGGACAATTTCTGGGAAATTTAGAATTTCTTGTAGTGTTGATGCATTTTCTAGCTCCATTCCAAGGTATCCAATGATGGTATCTTCCGGAATGTAGATGAGTTCTTCTGTGGTGTTTGTGATAGGAATTTTTATCCATTGAGCTTTATCAACTGGAATAAAAAAGTTAGTAAGTCCTATGAAAAACTGTTGGCAAGTTTTTGGATAAAGCTTAAATATTAGGTCTTTTTCTTTAATTGTTCTTTTTATTCTTATTTCTGATTTTTCATATGGTAGGAACATGATGGACTGCTCATTTTTAATTACTTTGCTTTTTTTCTCTATTGTTTCAGCGAAATTTGCTTCAATTTCTTTTCTTGTCAATCTAAAACCAAAAGTTTCTCTCGTTGTTTGTGACAATTCCTCACAATTTTCTACTGGCACAAATTTCCCAATTTTTACCAATGGTAGGAAAATTGCTTGTGCAATTTTTTTCTTAAATTCAATAGTATAAGGCTTTTCTGAATTGTTTTGTAGCAAAACCATCAAATTTTCAGTGTATCCAGAGTCAATTACTTCTCTTTGAACACTTATTCCTTTTTTTGCAAGGCTTAATCGCGATGCTATTTGAACCATTATTCTTGGCGAAATTTTAACCACTATTTTTAGGTCAATTTTGGTAATGCTCCTGGGTAGTAATGTTGTGAATTGGTCTTCTGAATAACGTAGATTGAATCTGGCATCAGTTGGATGAATTCTTTCAAGTATTATTTCTAAGTGCCCATTGTCAAAGTATTGGATGTCAATTACCTGTTTTAGGTTGGTATAGGCTACAAATTTTTCTAACTTGGGACCATCAGATAAGCCTTGTTAATTTATTGATTAATTTTGAGACTGCTGATTCTCAATTTTTATTTTTTTTTCTAAGTCCCTTTTGTCTTGACACTCTTTATAGCACTGATTTTGGCATGGAATAAGACAGTTTTTGCAGAGATAAGTGTTAATTTGGGCAAGATATTGTTTTTGCTCTTGTCGAGTGGGGCATAGTTGTTGGTAGTAGTCCTGGAATTCATCCACTGGGTCAAACATGTTGTAGCTGGTGATTTCGTCAGCTACTTTGGCTGACTCTTTCCAGCATCGTATTTCTTTGACGGTTCTTCTTCTTACTTTGGCTTGTGTGGTGTTGTACAACTCGTCCTTGTTGTGTGGGTAGTGCTGTAGTCTTTTTAATGCTCTGTTGAATGCTGTTTTGAATGGTGTTCTTCCTCTTACCCAGTCACAGATGAGGATCGTGTATTGGCAAGTTGCATTACATGTTCTTCCTCTGCCTGGTATGTCGTTCCAGTCGCACCTTCTTGGTAATAGTTCTCCACAAGCAAGGCATGATTCCTTGTTCTATTTTCCATGTCTTTCTAGGTAATTGTATTTTTCTTTGTTATAATAGTTATAATAGTAGTGGGTGGGGTTTCTTGGGTCTTCATCTGGTGCACTGCATGCAGTCATAGACGAGAGTTTTTTCTTGCAAACCGAGCATTCTAGCTTTGGTCTGCATTGCTGGTGGTTTCTTCATGGACTTACCTTGGTTCTATTCAGATCTTTCTTTACTGGTCCATGTTGGTATGGCTAGTAGTCCTGTTCTTTGGTCATCAGTCCAAAAGAGCTGATAGGTTTCAATGGCTGGTAGTACTGGATTTTCCTCAAATTCGAAGGTAGGTCTTTGGTTGGCACTGGGTTTTTGGAAGTGGCCACAGGTGGCTAGAATTCTGGCCTGGTGGCCATTATAATTGATCAGAAGCTCTTGGGTGGTCCAGTTTAGGGTGGCATTGGCTTTTGTTAACCAGTTATTCTCTACTAACACTTGATATTGTGTAGCATCCATTACTAACACTTTTGCAGGTATCACTATGCCATTAATTTCAAAAGAGAATGAGTCGATTTTGCCATGAGGCAGCTTTGTACTTCTATTGACTGTTATAATTTGAAACATCATGGCACAATTAACTTTGAAACCTAGTTGGTTTACTAGTTGAAGCATTATGATGCTTCCAGCAAATCCACTATTTAAGATAAGTTTGATTGGGGTATTGTTTACAGTGGCTTTCATATACATAGCAGTGATTGGGCATTTTTTATTCAATACTGCTCCACTGAACATAGCCTTGTTTTTCTCTAATTCAAAAAGAAAAATAGCTGCAAGGCTGCTATCTTTGGTGGCAACTGCTGGTGGTATTGTCTGGCTCAATTTGTTGAAGGAATTTTTGGTTCTGTTTATGTTTCTACCATTATTGTTTCTGATGATTGGATTTTCCAGTATATTAAGGTAAGTTTGTTAATAATTTTGGTAGTTTAGATTGGTTTGCTGATTGGTTCCAGCACAGTTTGGATTCCTTTGGACCAATGTGTTTTGGTTTCACATGGGCTGATTTTGGGCCTCAGAATGCCAATACAGATTGGTTATTATGGGCTGTTACTGGTAAGTTCCTTGATTTTGATATGTGGTGGGATATTGATGTGGTATTGGCATGTACTAGTTTCTGGGCATTTGGGGTGGTGTGTAGTAATTATTTTCACATGCTTCCTACATCATTCGTATTCGACATTGACTAATCAAATGTTCTATGCATTTGCAAAAATGGCAGGTGCACGTTTCTGTTTTGAATTTTTGGCGCGACGAGTGATTATTTTGACTGTTGCTGACTTCCTGGCTGCATTTTTGGGGTGGTTGGTATGTATTTCTTGGATCCGGGATGAGGTAACTTTCTATTTTCTTAGGGAGTTCCTTCCCTAATTGTGTTACTCTTTTTTCTAATGTTTCTGTCTTATTTTTTTCTATTACCATGTTAACTATTTGACTATGGTTAGCTTTTTTCTCAGCCGATTCAAGGGCTTTGGCGAGTGTAACAGCTTCTGGTAAGGAATTAGGGTGGGCAGGGCATATTCTTCCTAAAATGCTGTTTTTTAATCCTCTAATAAACTGATTTAAAACCTGAGGATCAGTGTAGTATCTTTGTTCAATCACTTCAATTTGATGGCGAATTCGATTGAATTGAGCAAAGTATTAGGTGACAGTTTCACCAGTATTTTGCTTGATAGTATTGAATTCATTCTGTAGTTGGATTACAGTATTTGGGTTGCTAAAATACTCCAGAAGTGCATTTTTAAATTCGGCGAAGCTTGTGGGTTTTGTTTCCATGCTTTGATACCACAAGTTGGCTGTGTCTTTCAGAAAGAAAGATAATGTTTGAATTGCTCTTTGGTCATTTCAGTTATTTGCCTGGATGGCTTTTTGTGCTTTTCTGAGCCATGTGTGCACATCCATTTCTTCTTCCTCTCCTGAAAAATCTGTTAGTCTTGCAATGTATGGTGTGGCCATTTCATTGCCGTTTTCTACTAATGGGCTTATTGGTCTAAGAGAAGGTGGGATGATATTTTCTTGAGCATTCCTGAAGATGGCTTCCTTTATATCTGGTTTTTCTTCTTGATTACGAGTTTTTTGGTTTCTGGATTGGCTGCTTGTTCCAGTGACTGGTCTTGTGATTGTTTTTTCACTGGTCTCTTTTTCAGATTCCAATTCAGACTTCTCTTCACAGTTTTCAAACCCTGTTCCAAATTTTGGCTGAAAAAAAGGATTTTGGAATAGTGATGAATATCCTCCTATAATTGATATGTCTCCCCAGTTACGTTGTTTAATTTTATTAGTATAACTAGGAGTTTTTGGCATTTGTAAAGTTGATGTTGATGATGATGCAGCTCCTAATGGAATTTGTATCTTATTTTCTAGTGAAAAATGGTATGATTTATCTTCTGGTGAATAAATACATTGTTTTTTTATTGATTAAGTGACAGTTTTTTTTGGTGTTTGAGCAGATGTTCCTAGTTTTTGCTGGTTACTTTCCTGATTAGTTTCTGAATTTTCTTTGGTTTTGTTGGTGCATTTCCTAGTGTTTTCTGTGGATATTGGAAAATTTTTGTTGGCATATTGCTCAATTTCTTGATGGATTTTGACAATAATTGTGGCTATTACTGCTACTTCTTTTATAATGTATTGTGATAATTCTTTATACAATCCAAGTTTTGTATCATGTGGTTCTTCTTCCTTTCCTATATGATAATTTATTCTGGCATTGATATAATAAGTAAGGGCAGATTCTGCTGGACAACACTCTTCTGGTAATCCAAGATTACTTTGATTTTGTGTGTAAATAGCATGGCAGAATTCAAGAACAGTAAGGTTAGAGGTTTTTGTTGCCACTTTTGTCTCTTCCTTTTTAGCAATGAATTATTGCTAATTATTATTTTCTTTTTGATTTTCTTTCCTCATAGAGTTCACCAAATGTTACGAAATGGTCTTCTTGTTATATTTAATTGCCGATATCCTGTTTTAATTGCAATCAGTCTTTCGTGAGTTTTTTAATTCTATTTGTGTAATAATGGCACTGTTATACTGAAGGCTTTCTTTTTAATGTCACGATGTAAGTTATTTCTCAATTCTTAATTGTTGTGTGTGTTTATGTATTCCTTCTCAGAGGCTAAACTGAAATCTACCCACTGTTTGGGGTCTTCTCTGAGACTATCCTTGCAATTGCCTGATGTGTTTCTCTAATTTAGAAACACAGAATATTAATTGTCTTTAGTGCTTTTCTTAATTCTTACAATAAAGCTTTTATCAATTAGTAACAACGTAAATAATTTTGATCAAGGATTATTCTTTCAAAAGATTCAGCTGATGAATGATAGTTTCATTTAATAAATAATACAAGTAAGTTTCTTAATACTTTGGGTTGTGATAATTCAGTTTTAAATATATTTTTTTCATTTTTTTTTGATTTAAAGGTTTCTTAGAATATTTAATTTAAAAGTACGATTTAAAGTGGAGTTTGTTGGATAAAATTGGATCTATTGCTTGATAAATTATGATTTTTATTACTTGATTGTCTTTTCCCAATATTAAAGCTACTGTATATATACATGTTTGTAGTTCTATAAGAAAACACATTGTAATACTTTCTTTTTGATATTTCAACCTGGTGTTTGCTGCTATTACCAGTTGGTGTTAGCTGCTATTGTGAACTGGTGTTTGCCACTATCACGAGATGGTGTTTGCTACTATGTTAATTATTACCTTTCTAAGATTATTACTGCACTATATTATGATTGAATAGTTTGTATTATTTTTATGATTTTTTTACTAAATTCTTAAACCATAACAGTGGGATACCTTATAAATTTTTTGGTTATACTAGCATGTAGTTGGACATAACTGCTTAGTGGTTAGCCATATCTTGTAATTTAGTTTATTGGGTGAGTTGGCTTTATAAAAAAGTTATGCTTTTTGAGTGTGGCTAAATTAATAAAAAACCAGTATGGCTACATATTAACAAAAAAAAAAGATGACAATGCAGAAAACATGGAAGACTTTAAATTGGGCATGTTAAGCAGAATGAGAAGTCCAGATTCAGAGCAATATAGCAGCAAAACACTTAACAAAAAACTCATGCTTATAAAACCAAACCATGAGAAAAAATGGAAGACTGTAATACATGGAACCAAAAAACATGTGCTCTTTGTATAGGTATTGGATATACCAGAAAAGGTAATAGGAAAAAAAGTAGGATGGATTTACAACCTTTTGGAAGATGTTAGCTACCTCTTAAGAGCTATGATGGTGAGAAACCAGAAAATCTGAATGGATTTTTTCTAAGTAGCAGGGAGAGATCAAGCCAGAAAAATCCTGGCAGGAAAAAAAATTAAATCCTTTTTGATAGCTACTAATGGCATTACCAATTAGGTGGCTAGTTAAAAAAAAGTCCTAGTGAGAGATATCTCTTTAGGCATTTCAGACAGAGAAGTAAAAGCTACCATGAAAGAATTTGGTAAGATTAAAAATGTTCAAATCAAAGTGGCTGAAAAATGGCAATTAGTAGTAATTGAATACAACAACCAAGAAGAGGCAACCAGAGCTGTGAACCAATGGTCAACTATGATTAAGAAGAATGCAGTCAGAATTTATTTAATGATTGGTACCCATTTTTTTTTTTTTTTTTTATGTTAATGTGTAGCCATGCTGGTCATTTATTAGTTAAGTCACAGTAATATGGTAATTTCACAAAGCCAGTTTACCCAATAATACAAAAATTACAAGATGTAGCTAACTACAAGTGGAAAGTCCTAACTACATGCTAGTACTATCTTTGCTATCTAATATATCAAACATATCTAATTCATACATCTTACCCATAATACTAACAAGTTCATGACTATTCTTAACCATACCACTCATCCACTTAGCAGTCTGATTAGGACTGAATTTGATTCTGAAAGGCTGATCTTCTCATAGATGTATTATAACATCAAAGGTATTATCATAAACTGAAAAGTCTTTAATTTCATCATCATTATCATCAACATTATCAACCATGTCATCACCATCTGATTCATCCTCCAAGCAGGTCCATTCACATATTTTCTCAAGACATGTCATTCTTTTCTGTATTATAATGGCAACAGCAGCCAAGTTTTTGTTTTGCTTAGCCAATTTATCCACACATTCTTTAACTGACACATCTACAGCAGATGGAGTAGACAGCAATTTGATAACCAATGCAACCAGAGCACCGACAGATTTAACTAAGGATTTTATCAACACAGATAGTTCACTAAGGTAGAATTCAAAAGAAGCCAATTTAGATTCAACAGCAGAATTGGAAACAGAAGAGACAGCAGGCACATGGGTGTCACAGTTTTGGGAGGACCACCAAGATCCAAGTCCATATTAGCAGTAGCAGCACTAAGAGGAACCACAAAAACAGCAGTCTTAGCATAAGATTTAGATCCAACAAATGAAGGTTTGAAATTTTTGGGGCCACCAAAGGTGTTGGAAAGAAGTTTAGGTGGAGGAGGAGGCAACTTCTTACAGTTTACAGCTAAATAATTCAAGTCTTAACACCTGTAGCAGTGACAACACCCAAAAGTTTTCCACCAGATGTGACAACCATACAAGATACCAGTTTTTGACACAGCAACATTCAGAGATTTCAAAGAATCAAAGGTAACCACAGCAAAGTGTTAACAATAATAAGATTCAGGGAAGCGAGGAATGAAACATGTATGGCCACCAACTTGAAAGACCAAATCACTTATCTCAAAAGCAATACAGCCAAATAGAAGATTAACCAACTTAGCTTTGAATGTATTTCTTGAGAAGATAATTTCCTTTTGGTTGGTGATAAGAAAAATCCTAACACTATTTTTTCTGACCAATACAGACCAGTTAGAGAGAGCAGCAGCAGCAGAAAAAATGTTCTTAAAATTAACCACAGCATATTGCCATAAGCCAGCAGGCTTCAACTTAACAGAAGTAACAACACCAAAAATGCCAAGAGCAGTTTTGATATTGTTATGGTTGAAACTTATACTTCTTATTAATTATTACATGTATTAGCCACTAATGTTACATAAATTAGCCACTCTATTTTTAGTAAGTGATTATTGACCTGATCAATGACCTGACCATTGACCTAATTATTGACCTGATCATTGACCTAATCAATAACATGATTATTGACCTGATCATTGACCTGATCATTGATCTAGTCATTGATCTAATTATTGACCACTTTTGACAGCTATATAAGTGATGAAGCTCTTAGTTATAGAAAAGCATGAAGAAATCAAGGAAATCAAATAAATAAAATAACAACTTTCATCTCAATCTCTCTCTTATCATTAAATTTCTTTTTTCTACTTTCAAGTATCTGAACATCTTAAAGATAAAAAATCACTTGTTAGTTATTTTTTACCCTTTTCCTGAAATGTGTAATTGCAGTATTTGAAAATTATTGAATAAAATGTGACTGAAAAGTACATCTGATACCTGATATTGAATTCTAAGAGCACTGATATAAGGCATAGAATTATACCAGGCATGATCATTTGTTAACAGTATAAACTATCCCTCTACCTTCAGATTCCCCAGTTATTCTTTGAAAAGTATAGCAACTAAGATATTTTATGAGACTGATCTCACACATTAAATTCATACTTATTTAATTCACTCTTTAAAGTTGAATTCCCTTTGATTCCTTTCATCACCCTACAATCTTGTTCTTCCTTGCTATCCATTAGCTTGTTACTCCAATCCGTAACATAAAAGTGGTGCTCTCTGTGAGATTGTCAAAATCCACTTTGTTTTCTATTGTATGGGTGATTATTCATATCTGTCACAACAATCAGAAAAACACTTTGAAGCACACAACAAAAACGATCTAGACTTTATTGAACTCAAACCTTTGTTCTCCTGTTTGATTTGCTTTCCCATTGAAAAACAATCTAGCAGACAATTCCAAAACTTTTAGAACTGGTTCCTGAATAAGCATTCAGCTGAAACCAACACAGCTTATATAACTTATTACTTTGACCAAGCTTATTTTGAAGACAATTTTGAAGAAAGAAACAACAGCATTAATCAACTTTTATACTCAACAATCTTTGAACAACAGCCCCCTGATTTTGAATATCTGAATCATCAAATCCACATTTGGATTGCTGCCTATCAATCAACTGAAACTTCTCTTGAAACAAAAGAAGAAAGCTATCAAACTGCTCTTGTTTTTGATCTCTTTTCAAGTGAATCAGAACACTCTACACAAACAGTTACACCTGAACCAATGGCTTAAAACCCTCTACAACAAAACATTCTAATCGCCCTCCAAGGTATACAGATTACTTTAGAGCAAAGAAACAACACTCTATTACTATTATTCAGAGGTGATGCCCAAGATCAAATTGAATGGCTGGATGATTTTAAGAGAGCTGCCACAGCAAACCAATATGATAACAAATACAAGTTCCAAATCATTGGTGGCTACCTCCAAGGCTCTCTTGCTACTTGGTTCTTACAAGAAACCAATGCCAATGCTCAACAAAGAATCATTAGATGGGCACCAGCAAATGCTGGAAAAGACAACACCTCTTTTACTACCCAGTTTAAAACAAAATTCAGAACCCCAATATTAATATTCAAATGGTGCATGGAACTAGAAAGAAGAACCCAAGGCCCTGAAAAAATAATGACTGAATATGCCAAAGCTATCAGAAAGCTAATCAAACAAGTAGATTTTGGGAGAAACTGAACAGAAGAGCAAAAGATCCATTCTTTCACAAAAAGATTAAGAACTGATCTATCATATGCTCTTTGGTCTCTCTTGGCTTTAAAAGACAACCCAAAAATGGACATGGCCATTGAACTTGCCCAATAAATTAAAGACAACCAAAGGATGCACTTGGGATCTATATTACCAGTTTTTGCTTCTGCTACTATTATGGTTCCTGCTTCACAAATGGCTGCTACCTCTTTTGCTGCCCAAACTCAAAATCCAAATGAAAATTTAATAGATAAACTTACAGCAAATCTTGCCTAGCTATTAGAATCTTTGGCCCAAGCAGTTAGAGAGAATCAACAATCCCAAAGACCCAGATTTGAACCCTGCTTCAATTAGTCTCAACAACCACTATATCAAAGACAGCAAAATTGTGGCCCACTTGTGTGCTATTGCTGTGGACTAACTGGACACTTCTCAAGAGACTACAACAATTCTCTATTGTCCCCTCCAGCTCCTAGAAACAATGACAATCAAAACAATAGAACCACCAACAATAATATTCCCAACCAAAGACCAGATCATGCCAACATCAATTTCTTTGGAGAGGATCCCCTAGTTGAAGCCACTGTTTATTAGCCTTTAAACTAGTAGGTACACCTCTAAAGGGTGAGAGTACAAGCCAACCAGAAGAAAACCCCTTTTTCACTTTTAATTTAACTGATGATGATCATGATATGGATGAACTAGCAATCAACACTTCTGAATCAACCAGAAAGAAGAAGAAAGCCAAAGTTGATTTTGTCTTGGACCCAAACAAAACATCCAAATCATCTGCTAATAACAATAAGCCACCAAAAGCTAAGATTTTTAAAAATCCTCCAAAGTTGAAACCCCCAAAAATTATACAAAAATCTGGACCTATTCTGTTGTTAAAGATCTTATGAAAACCTCAGCACATATTACATTTGGCCAACTAATGACTCATTCACAGAAAAGATTTTCACAAATTATTGATACTAAAGAAAAAGACACCAAAGACCAACAAACACTCTCGCCAAGCTGGAATTGCTGATAACAGCAATGTCACCCCTCTGATTTGTAAAGCCCAAGTGGCTGGTTATTTCATTGATCTGATCCTAAACAGTGGATCATTTGTTAGTGTAATTGCCAAACATTTTCTTGAAGCAATTGGCAAAAAAATAGATGAGCTTTCCACAAGACCAATAACCAATGTACATGGTGACAAGAAGAAAGGCCTGAGCATAGCCAAAGCTATTCCTGTCTGCATCAATAGTATCAGCATTGAAACAGATATGGAAGTATCTGAAGCAAAAGAGTACACCATCATTGTTGGTAATGAATGGCTTAAGAAAACCAAAACACTACTTGACTATGAACTTTGCAAGCTAACCATCAAATGTGGTAAAAAACCCATTGTAGTTAAATGCCATCATTGGACAACTTTTCCAGCAACCAAACAGAACCAAGAAAAAGAACAATCAGATGAATCAGATGATGATGAAAGCAATAATAAAGATCAAAAAGAACCAGAAGAAACTGCTAAACTTGCTTATACTATCTTTACCAGCAATGGCAAACCATTGGATAATGTTAAAGCTAACAAAAAAGGAATCATGATAAATGGCAAGCTGATCTGCTGGCCTTACTATGATATCCTCAAAAGAACTTTTGACAGAAAACCTAGCAAGAAAGCAAAATACAGTTATTAGTGGCATGACTCTTGTACATGGTGCTGGTGTAATAAACCTTTGTATTCACCAAGTAATGAATGCAAATCCTGCCTAATTTATTACAAAGATTGGGAACCAATTAGCTTGATACCTCGAGAAAAACTTAAAGAAGTACAAAAGTCTTTTGAGAATGAACCACCTGAAATCCAATTACTAGTTGTAAAACAAAGAGAACCTTCTCCTAAAGAAAAAAAAATAGACATTGAAAATCTGTTGGCTAGAAATAGCCCAGTTATTTCAAAAGAAAGTAACACCCCTGGACAAACCCATGTAATACAACATACCATCACCATAAAAGAAACACATCCCATCCATTTAAAGCCTTATTAATCTAATCGACACAATGATAAGTTTATTAAGAAAGAGATAACTTAGATGAAAGATCTTGGATTCATACAAAAAACCAAGAGTAAATAGGCTTTCTCAGTTGTAGTAATATTCAAGAAAGATGGAACCCTATGCTTCTGTGTTGACTACTGCCAACTAAATGCCATTACTATAAGAGACATATATCCACTCCCCAAAATTGATGCAATGCTAAATAAATTTAATGGTGCTGCTTTTTTCTCAACCATTGATTTAACTGCTGAATTCTGACAAGTAGAGATGGATCCAGAAAGCAGAAAGAAAACTGCCTTTATTACCATATATGGCATCTATGAATTCACAGTCATGTCTTTTGGTCTCATCAATACTCCTCTCACCTTTCAATGCCTAATGGATAAAGTGTTTGAATCAGTAAAAAAAAACTTTGTTCTGGTTTACTTGGACGACATAATAGTATATTCAAAAACCTGGGATGAACACCTTGAACATTTACAGAAGGTTTTTAGCCTGCTCAGAAATGCTGGCCTTAATATCAACCCAATCAAATCTTTTTTTGGATGACTATCTACCCAGTTCTTTAGTCATCTTATTATAAAAGATGGAATCTTCCCTGACTTAGCTAAAGTTGAAAAAGTCTATAACATTAGACAACCAATGAATGTTTCTAAACTATGCTTTTTCTTTGGTTTGGTCTCTCACTATCGCAAATTTATCAAGGATTTTTTCAAAATTGCCTTTCCTCTCAACCAGCTACTCAGAAAAAATGTCAATTATCATTGGGGCATTCATCAACAAAAAGCTTTTGAATTTCTAAAGGAAAAACTTGTTACTGAACCAATTCTCAAACAACCTAATCTGGACCAACTTTTTATCCTCTACACTGATATATCTGGTTATGAACTTGGTGCTGTCCTTTTACAGAAAGATGAAAATAGCAGAGAACATGCCATAGCATATGCCAGTAGATCCCTTACATCAGCAGAAAAGAACTATTCAGTTACTGAACAAGAATGCTTAGTAGTAGTTTGGGCTACTAGTTATTGGGATCAATATCTTCTTGGTGCAAAATTCTTAGTGGTAACAGATCATCAAGCCTTGGTTTGGCTGCACAATAAAAAGAAGCTGGAACACAAACAAATAACTTGCTGGATACTCTAATTAGATGAATTTGACTATGATATTCAACATTACAAAGAAGCAAATCATCAAAACACTGATGCTCTATCTAGACTTATCATTCAGTGACAGTACAACCTCTTAAACCAAACCAACTTAATTATTAGTAACTCCTTCACAAACAAACATGATAATGGACTTGGACAACTACTCTGCTTTAATGGAATTTTTGAATAAAGGACAATACCCACCTGAATACACTCGACAGCAAAAAAAAACATTTGTGCAAACAATCAAATTTTTATTTGATCCACCAGAATCAATTATACAAAAGAAACAGAAAAGATCCTGATCACTTCCAGAGAGTCATCAAATTTGAAGAAAAAGAAATTATAATATACAACATGCACACTGACCCATTAGCTAGACACTTTGGAAAAACAAAAACAATTCAGAAAACTTTAGCTCATTATTATTGGCCTACTATAAGAAAAGATATTGCTGAATATATTAAAATCTATGACATTTGTCAAAGAAGAAGAAAACCCAATCACAAAGAAGATATCTATCCAATCTCTGTTGGTCAATCCTTTAACAGAATTGGTATAGATGTTGTTGAATCTTTAACAATTACTCCTAATGACAACAGATATATTATTACAGCTACTGACTATCTTACAAAGTGGGTAGAAGCAAGAGCCATTTCAGACCAAACAGCAGTCTCAATAGCCAATTTCATTTATAAAGATATCATTTGCTATCATGACTGCCCCAAAGAACTTTTATCTGATAGAAGAAGAGCTTTTCTTAGTACACTGGTTAAAGAATTTTGTAGAAAAATGGGAATATGTCATAAACTTTCCTCTCCTTATAACCCCCAAACAAATGGCCTAGTAGAACGTTTTAATAAAACATTATGTGAAACCTTAGCCAAAACCAATAAAGAAACAAACTTATAAGACAAAATACTGCCTTCAGCTTTGTTTGTTTATTGAACTGTAAATCATAACATAATAAGTTATAAACTTTTTTATCTGCTCTATGGATACATGACAACACTACCAATAGAAACTGACATTGAAACAAATACCCTTTGAAGAGATCACAATAGGAAATTACAAAGACATTTTGCAAAGAAGACTTGGTACCATTCTTGACTCCTTGATAGAAACACAAATAATTGCTTTTGAAAAAATAAAACAGTTCTAAGAAAAGCTTAAAAAAAAAAATCTATAAAACACAGAAACAATGTTTATGGTGATAAATTTTCTAGCCAATGGAAAAGACTCTTTATAGTCAACAAAGTCTTGAACAATGGTTTTTATATTCTTTAAAATCAATCTGGAACAATCTTCAATGATTGTCCTGTTTATGGTACACAACTCAAAAAATATCATAAATGACCTGATTGGCTGCCTGTTGTGGTAATACCGACTCAAATAATCAGCAAAAATCAAGTATAAATAAATGCACCATTCCCAAAACAGAGGTATCTTCAATCAACATGAACAATTATTTTCTGAATCAAAACATTCAAAATGCCTTCTATACTCTCCATGAGTATTGGATTAAAAACTATCCAAATACTACTCTGACCATTGGAAAACAAACCACTATAACTGATAACAGCAGAACACATACTGTTATTAGACCAAAGAAAACTACTATCAAAAAAGAAAGAATTGGTAGTAAAATAGATAAATATCTGTTGAAAAGTATAACAGCAGCTATACTTCTACCTTCCAGCACAATTAGAAAAACACTTCAAGAAATCTTACCCATAGACAAAAACTTGTCATATGGAAGACAATTAAAACTCTATGGTTGTCTTGGTGAAATCATAGAGAATATGAAACTCATGAAGAAAACAACTTTAGAGATACAGGCAGAAATTTTGGACATTATATGGTTAGATGTCCCAAGAGTTTTAATTATTGCTAAAAGAGCCAAAACTCCAATACAAAGATTTGGTTTCTTGGATACAAAACTCATTTTGTTTCAAGTATTATATACCTTATCCACAAAAGACTTTAACAAACTAGTTAGCTTTGAGTTAGATAAAACCCTTCCAATAGATTACACCATGAATAGCTTAATTTTGCTGGAGCTCAATCTCTTTGGAGAGGATGATATTATGGTTAAAACTTATACTTCTTATTAATTATTACATGTATTAGCCACTGATGTCATATAAATTAGCCACTTTATTTTTAGTAAGTGATTATTGACCTGATCATTGACTTAGTTATTGACCTGATTATTAATTACTTTTGACAGCTATATAAGCAATAAATCTTTTAGCTATAGAAAAGCATGAAGAAATTAAGGAAATTAAATAAATAAAATAACAACTTTCATCTCAATCTCTCTCTTATCACTAAATTTCCTTTCTCTATTTTCAAGTATCTGAACATCTTAAAGATAAAAAATTACTTGTTAGTTATTCTTTACCCTTTTTTTGAAACATGTAATTGCAGCATTTGAAGATTATTGAATAAAATGTAACTGAAGAGTACATCTAATACCTGATATTGAATTCTAAAAGTGCTGATGTGAGACATAGAATTATACCAGGCATGATCATTTGTTAACAGTATGAACTATTCCTCTATTTTCAAATTCTTTGGTTATCTTTTGAAAAGTATAGTAACTGAGATATTTTATAAGACTGATCTCACACATTAAATCCATACTTATTCAATTCACTCTTTAAAGTTGAATTCTTTTTGATTTCTTTCATTACCCTACAATCTTGTTCTTCCTTGCTATCTGTTAGCTTGTTACTCCAACTCATAACAATATCATCAAAAGAGGTACCCAAAGATATATTATGCAGTACAACTAACAAGGAAGAGGAAAAAACAGAGACCACACCAGAAGACTGTGCAATCTTAAGAGTGGTCAAAAAAATCTCATCACTGATGGCCACTTTGGTGGCACCATTTAGACTCTCCTGAGATGCAAATTTCACACAAAACAACTTAACAGCATCTTGTGAAACTGACTTAAGCCCAATACAACCAGACAGCAACTGAAACAAAGAACCAAGCAGAGCCATTTTGATCTTAAATGTAATATCAAGTACTAGATTGGAGGCCACCCAACCAGAGAATCTCTGATGACCATTTACATTTTCTCAAGCACCACTATTAGCAGCACCAGAAACTGGGGGAGGAACAGTTGATTCTATTTCCATCTGATTAGCCTAATCTTTGAGATCATCTGAATTGATGGGCTGTTTTGCTACTAAGATTGGTGATGATCTGTCAGAGAGTACCACATCTGGCAATACAGCCAGTGGTTGATCTTGGCCCATCTTGGGAGATGTTTTGCTGCTGTTGCCATCTATATCAGGAAGAGAACTGGCTGCTGCTGTGGAGATCTTACTAAAGATCTCATCTGGAACCACAGAGATTCAGTGTGACCATAGCAGTTGTGACTGTCTGCTGCTGTTTTTTGGAATTTTTCACTTTTGTGGCCATTTGTGAAGCAGTAGTAGTAGAAATAGTAGTGGGAGTGATGAGAGCAGGAAAGACCAACTTGTTGACTGGTCTGTTATTAAAAATTTTTGGGCTTTTTAAAGTGGTAGAGACAACACTGAGACTAACCTGAGTGTGCTTTTTTGAAGGAACTTTGACTGAAGAAGAACTTCCAGCCAAAAGAGAAGAAAATGAACCAAAAGCTGCTAAAGGCAGCTTATCACTAATATTTTTTTAAAAAAATGTTGCCAGAATGTTTTGTCTAGTTGCTTCAATAACAGAGAGACCTTCTTGTGTTAAAACTTTATTAGTTACTATAGAAAAAGCAATGTTTGCAACTTTTTTACTCTTAGCTCTATTTGTGGTCATGAAAATTAGAAGAGAAAGAGTTTTTTAAAAGACTAATAATTGGTACCCAGAATACTATTGAGCAGAAAAAAACCTGGAAAGCTAAACTAGTAGGTTTACTACAAAACTGTACTGCTCACTACTTGAGTACCACTCTGGATCAGATCAAAGCCCAATCTTGCTTCATCCCAAGAACTAGCAAGAATTACACAAGAATGAGCTGTGCTTACATTGGTTTTGATAGTGAAGCTAGTTGCAACAATACTACTACTAAGCCCTTAGTAATTGGAGACAAATTGGTTCACTGGATGCCTATTGATGCCAAAGAGTATCACTTCTGTTACCAAGTAGGACATTTAGTCTTCAAATGTCCAACTTTACACAAGAAAAAAGAAGGAGATAACAAGAAAGTTACCAACAGTATTAGATTGGCAAAGCTGTATGTTAGGAGGAATGTTCCAGAGAATACCATCAAAGTCTTTGGTGGAAGATCATATGCTGAAATGGCTGCACTTAGACCTCTCCATAATTTAAACAACACAAATTCAAACAGATCTCAAAAACCTGGTCCACAAGTAAACAACAAAGAAGACCAACAAAAAAAAGGAATCAACCAACTATGGAAGGCTGAAATTGATGAGTTGAAACAGCAGGTCAATGAAATGGCCAAACTGCTGAGTGCAGTAACTGCCAAACTTGGAGTAACAGTAGAAAAGAAAAAAGACATAATAGTCACTCAACAGCAGAGCCACATTTCAGAGGAAAAAAGAGAGGTGGAGAATAGGTTACTAAGCCAGAGTATTATATCTAAGTCTAACTTGGCTAAAGAAAAAGAGGCATACAATCCAAAGAGGGAAATCAAAAAAATCAAAAAAACATTAAAACCCATTATGAAATTGCTGAAACAAGTGAAAAAACAGAGTAGCTGAAGTAGTCTTACTACTGAAGAACCTAAATCTATGGAAACAGATAATATTGTTATGGTTAAGACCTATACTTCTTATTAATTATCACATGTATTAGCCACTGATGTTATATGAATAGCCACACTATTTTTAGAAAGTGATCATTGACCTGATCAATGATCTGACCGTTGACCTGACTGTTAACCTGATTATTGACCTGATCAATGACCTGATCATTGACCTGATCATTAACCTGATCATTGACCTGATCATTGACCACTTTTGACAGCAATATAAGTGATGAATTTCTTAGTTGTAGAAAAGCATGTAATAATAAGCATCTAAATAATTAAGAATAAATAAAATAACAACTTTCATCTCAATCCTTCTCTTATTGCTAATTTCCCTTTCCCTACCTTCAAGTATCTGAACATCTTAAAGATAAAAGATTACTTGTTGGCCTTTTCCTGACATTGTTACAGGTGATTATTTGGGGTCTCAAATCAAATAACAAACCCGTAACTTGGTGCTCAATTGATATAATGTTGTTAGTAATATCTGAAGGTATTGTTATCTGAAGGTTTTGATTGAGTTCTTTGTATAATGACAGAGATTCAGTGGTGATGATAGTAGTTTTTCTGGAGTCACAATTATGCCCAATTTCTTTCTTAGCTTGGCAGCCGGATTTATTCTGGCAGTTGTGCCCTTCTGGTAAGCTATCTGTTAATATATATAATTCTACCCTTATTTCTGGGTCTTTTACCAGGCTATCCTTGACATTAATAACTCAGTGCTTAATCCTTTTAATCAATTTAATAAACAACAAAAGAAAATAAAATAAAATAAAGAAAATAAAAGAAAATAAAGAAATAAGAAAATAAAATAAGAAATAAGTGTTCTGTCAATAGCTGTGATCAAGAGCTATTGTGCCAGCAGGTTAAGTAATGGATAATAACATTAATTTGAAGATAATGGATAATTTCATTAATATAAAAGTGATTTCACTTCAAGTTATAGTATTCTATCTTTTGAAGGAAGGGTATTTAATAATTATGACCTGTGAGTCTAATTGACTCTGAGAGTCCTACTGACTCTCAGTCTTCTTAACTTTGAGCCTAATTGACTTTTGGGAGTCTATTTTTTTTCTAATTTTCTAGCTTCTGATACTACTGCTATATATATACATAATTGAGATTCCTCAATTCCTCAATTCTTCACACTAAGAATTCTGGAATTCCTGGAATCCTGCAATTTCTCTGAGAGGAATCCTGGAATTCCACATTTACTATGTCTCCTTCTGATTAGCTAATTTATATGTTAATATACTTCCTATATTCTATGAGTAACAATATATATAATTGTAGCATTTGATGATTATTTGAATAAATGTGACTGAAAAGCACAAGTTAATACCTGATATTGAATTTTAAGAGTGCCAATGTGAGGCATAGAATTATACCAGTGGTGATTAATTGTTGACAGTACAGACTATCCCTCTACCTTCAGATTCCCCAGTTATCTTTAAAAAGAATAGTGACTGAGATATTTTATGAGACTGATCTCGCATATTGAATCCATACTCATTCAATTCACTCTTTAAAGTTGAAATTCTCTTTGATTATTTCCATCACCCTACAATTCTGTTCTTCCTTGATATCTGTTAGCTTGTTACTCCAACCCGTAACATAAAAGTGGTGCTCCCTGTGAGGTTGTCAAAATTCACTTATTTCCTTATTGTATGGGTGATTATTTATACCTGCCACAGCAATCAGAAGAACACTTTGCAGCACACAACAGAAATGATCTAGACTTTATTAAACTCAATCCCTTGCCCTCCTGCTTGATCTGCTTTCCTCTTGAAGAACAATCTAGTAGACAATTCCAAGACTTTTGGAACTGGTTTCTGAATGAGCACTTAGCTGAAACCTATACAGCATATATAACTTATTACTTTGACCAAGCTTATTTTGAAGACAACTTTGAAGAAAGAAATAATAGCATCAATCAGCTTTTATACTCCACAACTTTCACACAACAGCCCTCTGATTTCGAATATCTGAATCATCAAATACACATTTGGGTTGCTGCTCACCAATCAACTATAACTCCCCTTGAAACAGAAGAAGAAAGTTACCAAACTGCTTCTATTTTTGATCTCTTTTTAAGTGAATCAGAACATTCCACTCAAACAGTAACCCCTGAACCAATGGCCCAAGACCCCATGCAAGCAAACATTTTGGCCGCCCTCCAAGGCATACAAACTGCTTTGGGGTGAAGAAACAACACCCCACTACCCCTATTCAGAAGTGATGCCCAAGATCCAATTGAATGGTTGGACAATTTTGAAAGAGCAGCCACTGCAAACTAGTATGATGATGAATACAAGTTCCAAATCATTGGTGGCTACCTCCAAGGCTCCCCTGCTATCTGGTTTTTACAAGAAACCAATGCTGGTGCTCAACAAAGAATTGTTAGATGAATCCCAGCAAATATTGAAGAAAACAACACCTCTTTCACTACCCAGTTTGAAAACAAATTCAGAATCCCCATCTTAATATCCAAATGGCATATGGAATTAAAAAGAAGAACCCAAGGTCCTGGTAAAGTTGTGACCAAATATGCCAAAGCAATCAGAAAACTCATCAAGTGTGTAGACTCTGGTAGAAACTGGACTGAAGAGCAAAAGATCCACTTCTTCACAAAAGGATTGAGAACTGATTTATTATATTGTTACAGGTTGGAGTAACAAGCTAATGAATAGCAAGTAAGAACAGGATTGTAGGGTGATAGAAATAATCAAAGGGAATTCAACTTCAATGAGCGAATTGAATGAGTATGGATTCAATGTGCGAGATCAGTCTTATAAAATATCTCAATCACTATTCTTTTCAAAGGTAACTGGGGAATCTGAAGGTAGAGGGATAGTCCATACTGTCAACAATTGATCACCACTGGTATAATTCTATGCCTCACATTAGTGCTCTTAGAATTCAATATCAGGTATCAACTTGTGCTTTTCAGTCATGTTTATTCAAATAATCTTCAAATGCTACAATTATATATGTCAGAAAAAGACCAACAAGTAATTTTTTATCCTAAGATGTTCGGATACTTGAAGGTAGGGAAAGGGAAATTAGTGATAAGAGAGTGATTGAGATGAAAGTTGTTATTTTTATTTATTTGATTCTTGTTTGAGAGATGATTTTCTACTGCTAAGAGACTCATTGCTTATATAGCTAATGAAAGTGATCAACAACCAGGTCAACGACTAGGTCAATGATCAGGTCAATGATCAAGTCAACAGTCAGGTCATTGATCAGGTCAATGATCACTATCTAAAAATAGAGTGGCTAATTATATGACATTAGTGGCTAATACATGTAATAACTAATAAAAATTATGGGTTTCAACCATAACATCATTCTCTCCAAAGAGATTGAGCTCTGGCAAAATCAAGCTATATATAGGGTATTCTAATTGAAGGGTTTTGTCTAACTCAAAACTAACTAGTTTGTTGAAGTCTTTTGTGGATAGAGTGTATAGTACTTGAGGCGAAATAAGCTTTGTATCCAAGAGACCAAATCTTTGTATAAGAGTTTTGGCTCTTCTTACAATGGTCAAAACTCTTGGGACATCTAAACATATAATGCCCAAAATTTCCACATGTATCTCTGAAGTTGTTTTCTTCATGAGCTTCATTTCTTCTATGATTTTACCAAGATGACCATAGAGTTTTAGTTGTCTTTCATATGACAAGTTTTTGTCTATAAGCAAGATTTCCTTAATCATTTTTTCAATTGTCATGGAAGATATAAGTATTGCTGCTGTTATGCTTTTCAGCAAATACTTATCCATTTTGCTACCAATTCTTTCTCTTTTGGTAGTGGTTTTCTTTGGTTTAATAACAGTATGTGTTCCACTGTTATCAGTTATGGTGGTTTGTTTTCCAATGGTCAGAGTAACATTTGGATAATTTTTGATCCAGTACTTATAGAGAGTATAGAAAGCGTTTTGAATGTTTTGATCTAAGAAATAATTGTTCATGTTGATTGAAGATACCTCTGTTTTGGGAATAGTGCATTTATTTATATCTGATTTTTGTTGATCATTTGGGTCAGTATTACCACAATAGGTACCCAATCAGGTCATTTGTGATATTTCTTGAGTCGTGTGCCATGAACAGGGCGATCATTGAAGATTGTTCCATATTGATCTTGTAAGATATAAGAACCATTGTTCAAAACTTTGTTGACTATAAAGGGTCCTTTCCACCAGCTAGAGAATTTATCACCATAGACATTGTCTCTGTCTGAACGGTATTCTAAAACTAAGTCACCAACACTTAAGAAAAGTGTTTTATATGTTTTTTTTTTCTTAAGCTTCTCAAGAATGGTACCAAGTCTTCTTTGCAAAATGTCTTTGTAATTCCCTATTGTTATTTCTTCAAAGGGTATTGTCTCAATGTCAGTTTCTATTGGTAGGGTTGCCATTCATCCATAGAGTAGATAAAAGGGTTCATAACTTGTTATGTCATGATTCACAGTTCTATAAGCAAACAAAGCTGAAGGCAGTACTTTGTCCCATAAGTTTGTTTCTTTGCTGGTTTTGGCTAGGGTTTCACATAGTGTTCTATTGAAATGTTCCACTAGGCCATTTGTTTGGGGGTGATAAGAAGAGGAAAGTTTGTGACGTATTCCCATTTTTCTGCAAAGTTTTTCAACAAGTGTACTGAGAAAAGCTCTTCCTCTGTCAGATAAAAGTTCTTTGGAGCAGCCGTGGTGACAAATGATATCTTCATAAATGAAATTGGCTATTGAGACTGCTGTTTGGTCTGAAGTGGCTCTTGCTTCTACCCACTTTGTAAGATAGTCAGTAGCTGTGATAATGTATTTGTTGCCATCAGGAGTTATTGTTAAAGGTCCAACAACATCTATACCAATTCTGTCAAAGGGTTGACCAACAGAGATTGGATGGATATCTTCTTTGCGATTGGGTTTTCCTCTTCTTTGGCAGATATCACAGGTTTTGATGTATTCAGCAATGTCTTTTTCCAAGGTAGGCCAATAATAGCGAGCTAGAGTTTTCTGAATTGTTTTTGTTTTTCCAAAGTGTCCAGCTAATGGATCAGTGTGCATATTGTAGATCACAATTTCTTTTTCTTCAAATCTGATGACTCTCTGGGGGCGGTCAAGATCTTTTATATAATTGGTTCTGGTGGATCAAATAGAAATTTGATTGTTTGCACAATTGTTCTCTTTGTTGTCATGTGTATTTCAGTGGGTATTGTCCTTTACCCAAAAATTCCATTAAGGCAGAGTAGTTGTCCAAGTCCATTATCATGTTTGTCAAAAAGAGGAATTACTAATAATTAAGTTGGTTTGGTTTAAGAGGGTTGTTCTGTCACTGGATGGTAAGTCTGGAGAGAGCATCAGCATTTTGATGATTAGCTCCTTTGTGATGTTGAATATTATAGTCGAATTCATCCAAGTGGAGTATTCAGTGAGTTATCCATTTGTGTTTTAGCCTCTTTTTGTTGTGCAGCCAAACCAAAGCTTGGTGATCTGTTACTACCAAAAGCTTCACACCAAGAAGATACTTACTCCAGTAACTGGTGGACCATACTACTGCTAAGCATTCTTGTTCAGTAACTGAATAGTTCTGTTCTGCTGGGGAAAGAGTTTTACTGACATAGACTATAGCATGTTCCTTGCCATTTTCATCTTTCTGGGAGAAAACAGCACCAAGTCCAAAGCCAGATGCATCAATGTGGAGGATAAAGGGTCGATCTAGATTAGGTTGCTTGAGGATGGGTTCTGTAACCAGTTTTTTCTTTAAAGTTTCAAAGGCTTTTTGTTGATGTGTTCCCCAATGGTAATTGACATTTTTCCTGAGTAGCTGATTGAGAGGAGAGGCGATTTTGGAGAAATCCTTGACAAATTTGTGATAATAAGAGGCCAAACCAAGAAAAGAGCATAGTTCATGAATGTTCATTGGTTGTTTGATGTTTTGGACTTTTTCAACTTTGGCTGGATCAGGAAAGATTCTATCTTTTGTGATAAGATGACCAAGGAACTGGGTGGATTGTCTTCCAAAGAAAGATTTGATTGGGTTGATCTTGAGGCCAGCATTTCTGAGGAGGTCAAAAACCTTTTGCAAATGTTCCAGGTGTTCATCCCAGGTTTTTGAGTATACCATTATGTCATCCAAATAGACTAGAACAAAGTTTTCCTTAACTGATTCAAATACTTTATCCATTAAGCATTGAAAGATAGGAGGGGCGTTGGTGAGACCAAAAAGTATGACTGTGAATTCATAGGTGCCATACTTGGTGATGAAGGCAGTTTTCTTTCTGCTTTCTGGATCCATCTCTACTTGCCAGAATTCAGCAGTTAAGTCAATGGTTGAGAAGAAAGCAGCATCTTTGAATTGGTCTAACATTGCATCAATCTTGGGAAATGGGTACATGTCTCTTTCAGTGATGGCATTTAATTGGCAGTAGTTGACACAGAAGTGTAGTGTTCCATCTTTCTTGGATACCACTACAACTGAAAAAGCCCATTCACTCTTGGTTTCTTGTATGAATCCAAGTTCTTTCATCCGGTTTATCTTTTTCTTAATAAACTCATCATTGTGCTGATTGGATTGATAAGGCTTCAAATGGATAGATCAAATTTCTCTGGTGGTGATGGTGTGTTGTATCACATGGGTACGTCCAGGGGTATCACCTTCTTTGGAAATAACTGGGCTATTTCTAGCCAGCAAATTTTCAATGTCTATTTTTCTTTCTTCTGGGGAGAGTTCTTTTTGTTCTACAGCCAGTGATTGGATCTCAGGTGGTTTATTCTCAAAGGACTTCTGTACTTCTTTCAATTCTTCTCTGGGTATCAAACTGATTGGTTCCCAATCTCTGTAATAGATCAGGCATGATTTGCATTCATCACTTGGAGAATACAAGGGTTTGTTGCACCAACACCAGACACAAGGACCATGCCACCAAAAACTGTATTTGGCTTTCTTGCCAGGTTTTCTTTCAAAGATTCTTCTAAGAATATCATAATAAGGCCAGCAGATCAGCTTGCCATTTACAATGATTCCTTCTTTGTCTGCTTTAATATTGTCCAGTGGTTTGCCATTGCTGGTGAAGGTGGTATAGACGAGTTCAGCAGTTTCTTCTTGCTTTTCTTATTCTTCTTCTTTATTGCTCTCTTCATCATCTGATTCATCTGATTGTTCTTCTTCTTGGTTTTGTTTGGGTACTGGGGGAGTTGTCCAATAGTGACACTTAACCACAATGGGTTTTTCACCACATCTGATGGTTAATTCACAAAGTTCATAATCAAGCAAAGCTTTTGCTTTCTTGAGCCATTCATTGCCAACAATGATAGTGTATTCCTTGGCTTTAGAAACTTCCATGTCAGTTTCAATGCTGATTCCATTGATACGAACAGGAACAGCTTTGGCAATACCCAGTCCTTTCTTTTTGTCACCATGTACATTGGTCATTGGTCTAGTGGAAGGTTCATCAATCTTTCTACCAATTGCTTCCAAGAAGTGTTTGGCAATAACACTAACAGATGATCCACTGTCCATAATTAAGTCAATGAAGTATCCAGCCACTTGGGCTTTACAAATCAGAGGGGTGACATTGCTGTTGTCAGCAAGTCCAACTTGGTGAGGGTGCTTGTGGGTTTTTGGTGTCTTCTTCTTTGGAATCAAGGATTTGTGAAGATCCTTTCTGAACTGTGGATGAGTCATCAGCTGGCCAAAGGTAATATGTGCTGGGGTTTCCATGAGATCTTTGACAATGGAATAGGGTCCAGATTTTTGTACAATTTCTGGGGGTTCCAACTTTGGAGGATTCTTAAAAACTTTAGCCTTTGGTGGCTCATTGTTATCAGCGGCAGAAGTTGAGGCTTTGTTGGGGTCTAGAACGAAATCAACCTTGGCTTTCTTCTTCTTTCTGGTTGGTTCTAAGGTGTTGATTGCTAGTTCATCCATGTCATGGTCATGGTCATCATCAGTTAAGTTAAAAGCGTAAAAAGAGTTTTCTTCTGGTTGGCTTGCACTCTCACCCTTTGGAGGTGTGCCTACCAGTTTAAAGGCTGATAAACAGTGGCTTCAACTAGGGGATTCTCTCCAAAGAAATTGATGTTGGCATGATTGGGTCTTTGATTGGGGACATTGTTGTTGTTGTTGAGTCTGTTGTTTTGGTTGTCATTGTTTCTGGGAGCTGGAGGAGGCAGTGGAGGATTGTTACAATCTCTTGAATAATGTCCAGTTAATCCACAACAATAGCACACAGGTGGGCCACGATTTTGCTGTCTTTGATAGGGAGGTTGCTGGGGCTGGTTAAAACAAGGTTTATATTTAGATCTTGGTGGTTGCTGATTATCTCTGACTGCTTGTGCCAACAGTTCTAATAACCAGGCAAGATTAGCTGTGAGTCTATCTATCAATTGTTCATTTGGGTCTTGGGTTTGGGCAGCAAAAGAAGTAGCAGCCACTTGAGGAGCAGGAGCCATGACAGGAGCAGAAGCAAAAACTGGAAGTGTGGATCCCAGATGCATCCTTTGGTTATCTTCAATTCTTTGGGTGAGTTCAATAGCCATATTCATTGTAAGGTTGTTTTTCAGAGCCAAGAGAGGCCAAAGAGCATAAGATAAGTCAGTTCTCAATCTTTTTGTGAAGGAGTGGATCTTTTGCTCTTCAGTCCAGTTTCTACCAGAGTCTACACACTTGATGAGTTTTCTGATTGCTTTGGCATATTTGGTCACAATTTCACCAGGACCTTGGGTTCTTCTTTCTAATTCCATATGCCATTTGGATATTAAGATGGGGGTTCTGAATTTGTTTTCAAACTGGATAGTGAAAGAGGTATTGTTTTCTCCAATATTTGCTGGGGTCCATCTAACAATTCTTTGTTGAGCACCAGCATTGGTTTCTTGTGAAAACCAGGTAGCAGGGGAGCCTTGGAGGTAGCCACCAATGATTTGGAACTTGTATTCATTATCATACTGGTTTGTAGTGGCTGCTCTTTCAAAATCGTCCAACCATTCAATTGGATCTTGGGCATTACCTCTGAATAGGGGTAGTGGGGTGTTGTTTCTTCGTCCCAAAGCAGTTTGTATGCCTTGGAGGGTGGCCAGGATGTTTACTTGCATTGGATCTTGGGCCATTGGTTCAGGAGTTACTGTTTGTGTGGAGTGCTCTGATTCACTTAAGAAGAGATCAAAAATAGGTGCTGTTTGGTAGCTTTCTTCTTCTGTTTCAAGGGGAGTTACTGTTGATTGATGGGCAGCAATCCAAATGTGGATTTGATGATTTAGATATTCGAAATCAGGGGGCTGTTGTTCAAAGGTTGTAGAATATAAGAGCTGATTGATACTGTTGTTTCTTTCTTCAAAGTTGTCTTCAAAATAAGCTTGATCAAAGTAATAAGTTGTATAAGTTGTGTAGGTTTCAGCTGAATGCTCATTCAGGAACCAGTTCCAAAAGTCTTGGAATTGTCTGCTAGATTGTTCTTCAATGGGAAAGCAGATCAAACAGGAGGGCAGAGGATTAAGTTCAATGAAATCTAGGTCATTTCTGTTGTGTGCTGCAAAGTGTTCTTCTGATTGCTGTGGCAGATATGAGTAATCACCCATACAATGAAGGAATAAGTGAATTTTGACAACCTCACAGGGAGCACCACTTTTATGTTACGGGTTGGAGTAACAAGCTAATGGATAGCAAGAGAGAACAGGATTGTAGGGTGATGGAAATAATCAAAGGGGAATTCAACTTTAAAGAGCGAATTGAATGAGTATGGATTCAATATGCAAGATCAGTCTCATAAAATATCTCAGTTACTATTCTTTTCAAAGATAACTGGGAAATCTGAAGGTAGAGGGATAGTCTGTACTGTCAACAATTGATCACCACTGGTATAATTCTATGCCTCACGTCAGCACTCTTAGAATTCAATATCAGATATCAACTTGTGCTTTTCAGTCACATTTATTTAAATAATCTTCAAATGCTACAATTATATACATCAGGAAAAGGCCAACAAGTAATCTTTTATCCTAAGATGTTTGGATACTTGAAGGTAGAGAAAGGGAAATTAGCAATAAGAGAGTGATTGAGATGAAAGTTGTTATTTTTATTTATTTGATTTTTGTCTGAGAGATGATTTTCTATTGCTAAGAAACTCATTGCTTATATAGCTAATGAAAGTGGTCAATGACCAAGTCAATGACTAGGTCAATGATTACTATCTAAAAATAGAGTGGCTAATTATATAACATTAGTGGCTAATACATGTAATAACTAATAAAAATTATGGGTTTCAACCATAACAATATTAATTAAGGTCTGTAAATGGGCTGTAACTCAAGCAAGGAATAGATTGTGGAGAGAACATTGCAAATTACAAACTGAGTGGAAAAAGTCAGTGGGTATTGATACCAAATTTAAGAGAGGCCTATTAAGTACACCCAACATTTATGAGATAGTGAAGAGTAGAAGTAATAATGTTGGTATGTTCAAAATTTAGTTAGGTAATAGGTTCACATAATGTAATAGGATACTGGTTGATGTTTTTTGTAGTAAGATTACTTTATATAATAGTATAATACTCCATAGAGTTCTGGTTATACTGTTATGGATTGGAGTAACAAGCTAACAGATAGCAAGAAAGAACAGGATTGTAGGGTGATGAAAATAATCAAAGGGGAATTCAACTTTAAAGAGTGAATTGAATGAGTATGGATTCAATGTGCGAGATCAGTCTCATAAAATATCTCAGTCACTATTCTTTTCAAAGGTAACTGGGGAATCTGAAGGTAGAGAGATAGTTCATACTGTTGTTATGGATTGGAGTAACAAGCTAACGGATAGCAAGGGAGAACAGTACTGTATGGTGATGGAAATAAACAAAGAGGGAATTACAATAAGGGAGCAAATTGAATAAGTAGGAATTCAATGTGCGTGATCAGTCTCATAAAAATCACAGTCGCTAATCTTTTTTTAAATCTGAAGGTAGAGGAATAGTCCGTGATTGTCAACAAGATAACACCGCTGCTATTATTCTATGCCTCAACTCGGCAATTCTTAGAATCAATAACAGGTATTATTGTGCTTTTCAATCGTTTCTTTATTCAATGAATTACAAGAGCAAGCCAATTGCTTCTCAGGCTAATTCTAACAAATACAAATCAAGAAGGGGAAAAGATAAGGTATGTAAATGCCAACAAGTAGATACTTGAAGGTAAGGAAAGGGGAATAAGCGATTATGAGAGGAAGTAATTGATATTGTTTATTTCGTTACTTTGATCATGTCTTTCTACAGCTAAGGGAATCATCGCTTATATAGCTATCTAAAGTGGTCAATGACCAGGTCAATAATCAGGTCAATGATCAGGTCATTGATCAGGTCAATGATCAGGTCAACAGTCAGGTCATTGATCAGGTCAACGATCACTATCTAAAAATAGGGTGGCTAATTATATGACATCAGTGGCTAATACATGTGATAATTAATAAAAACTATGTTTTTCAACCATAACATCATCCTCTCCAAAGAGATTGAGCTCTGGCGAAATCAAACTATTTATGAGATAGTCTATGTGAAGGGTTTTGTCTAACTCAAAACTAACTAGTTTGTTGAAGTCTTTTGTGGATAGAGTATATAGTACTTGAGGCGAAATAAGCTTTGTATCCAAGAGACCAAATCTTTGTATTAGAGTTCTGGCTCTTCTAGCAATGGTCAAAACTCTTGGGACATCCAATCATATAATGCCCAAAATTTCCAATTGTATCTCTGAAGTTGTTTTCTTCATGAGCTTCATGTCTTCTATGATTTCACCAAGACGACCATAGAGTTCTAGTTGTCTTCCATATGACAAGTTTTTGTCTATGGGCAAGATTTCTTGTATTGTTTTTCCAATTGTGCTGGAAGGTGAAAGTATTGCTGCTGTTATGCTTTCCAGCAGGTATTTATCCATTTTGCTACGATTTCTTTCTCTTCTGGTAGTTGTTTTTTTTGGTCTAATAACAGTGTGAGTTTCACTGTTGTCTGTTATAGTGGTTTGTTTTCCGATAGTCAGAGTAGCATTTGGATAGTTCTTGATTCCAGTACTCATGGAGAATATAGAAAGCATTTTGAATGTTTTGATCCAGGAAATAATTGTTCATGTCGATTGAAGATACCTCTGTTTTGGGAATGGTGCATTTATTTATATCTAATTTTTGCTGATTATTTGGGTTGGTATTACCACAACAGGTAACCAATCAGGTCGTTTGTGATATTTCTTGAGTCACGTGCCATGAACAGGGTGATCACTGAATATTGTTCCATATTGATCTTGTAAGATATAAGAACCATTGTTCAAAACTTTGTTGACTATAAAGGGTTCTTTCCACTGGCTAGAGAATTTATCACCATAGACATTGTCTCTGTCTGAATGGTATTCCAAAACTAAGTCACCAACACTTAAGGAAAGTGTTTTATAGGTCTTTTTCTTTTTGAGCTTCTCTTGGACCTGTTTTATCTTTTCAAAGGCAATTATCTGTGCTTCTACTAATAAGTCAAGAATGGTACCAAGTCTTCTTTGCAAAATGTCCTTGTAATCTCCTATTGTTATTTCTTCAAAAAGTATTGTTTCTATATCCATTTCTATTGGTAGAGTTGCCATTTGTCCATAGAGCAAATAAAAAGGTTCATAACTTGTTATGTCATGATTCACAGTTCTGTAAGCAAACAAGGCTGAAGGCAATACTTTGTCCATAGGTTGGTTTCTTCACTGGTTTTGGCTAGGGTTTCACATAGTGTTCTATTGAAACGTTCTACTAGGCCATTTGTTTGGGGGTGATAAGGGGAAGAGAGTTTATGACATATTCCCATTTTTCTGCAAAGTTCTTCAACCAGTGTACTGAGAAAAGCTCTTCCTCTATCAGATAAAAGTTCTTTGGGGCAGCCATGGCGACAGATAATATCTTTATAAATGAAATTGGCAATTGAGACTGCTGTTTGATCTGGGGTGGCTCTTGCTTCTACCCACTTTGTAAGATAGTTGGTAGCTGTGATAATGTATCTGTTGTCATCAGGAGTTACTGTTAAAGGTCCAACAACATCTATACCAATTCTATCAAATAGTTGACCAACAGAAATTGGATGGATATCTTCCTTGCGATTGGGTTTTCCTCTTCTTTGGCAGGTATTACAGGTTTTGATGTATTCAGCAATGTCTTTTCCCAAGGTAGGCCAATAATAGCAAGCTAAAGTTTTCTGAATTGTCTTTGTTTTTTTAAAGTGTCTAGCTAATGAGTCAGAGTGCATGTTGTATATTACAATTTCTTTTTTTTCAAATCTAATGACTCTCTGGAGGCAGTTAGGATTTTTCTGTTTCTTTTGTATAATTGGTTTTGGCAGATCAAATAGAAATTTGATTGTTTTCGCAAATGTTCTCTTTGCTGTTGAGTGTATTCTAATGGGTATTGTTTTTTACCCAAAAATTCTATTAAAGCAGAGTAGTTGTCTAAGTTCATTATCGTGTTTGTTTGTAAAAAAGTTACTAATAATTAAGTTGGTTTGGTTTAAGAGATTGTACTATTACTGAATAATAAGTCTAGAGAGAGCATCAGCATTTTGATGATTTGCTCTTTTGTGGTGTTGAATATTATAGTCAAATTCATCCAAGTAAAGTATTCAACAAGTTATTTGTTTGTGTTCTAGCTTTTTTTTATTGCACAGCCAAACCAAGACTTAATAATCTGTTACCATTGTTACAGGTTGGAGTAACAAGCTAATGGATAGCAAGGGAGAACAGTATTGTATAGTGATGGAAATAAACAAAGAGGGAATTACAATAAGGGAGTGAATTGAATAAGTAGGAATTCAATGTGCGTGATCAGTCTCATAAAAATCACAGTCGCTAATCTTTTTTTAAATCTGAAGGTAGAGGAATAGTCCGTGATTGTCAACAAGATAACACCGCTGCTATTATTCTATGCCTCAACTCGGCAATTCTTAGAATCAATAACAGGTATTATTGTGCTTTTCAATCGTTTCTTTATTCAATGAATTACAAGAGCAAACCAATTGCTTCTCAGGCTAATTCTAACAAATACAAATCAAGAAGGGAAAAAGATAAGGTATGTGAATGCCAACAAGTAGATACTTGAAGGTAAGGAAAGGGAAATAAGCGATTATGAGAGGAAGTAATTGATATTGTTTATTTCATTACTTTGATCATGTCTTTCTACAGCTGAAGGAATCATTGCTTATATAGCTGTCTAAAGTGGTCAATGACCAGGTCAATGATCAGGTCAATGATCAGGTCAATGATCAGGTCAATGATCAGGTCATTGATCAGGTCAATGGTCAGGTCATTGATCAGGTTAACGATCACTATCTAAAAATAGGGTGGCTAATTATATGACATCATTGGCTAATACATGTAATAATTAATAAAAACTATGTGTTTCAACCATAACACCATTAAGAATTTTGCACCAAAAAAATATTAATCCCAGTAGCTAGTAACCCAAACTACTGCTAGACATTCTTGTTCAGTAACTGAATAGTTCTTTTCTGCTGATATGAGAGATTTACTAACATATGCTATAACATGTTCTCTGTCATTTTCATCTTTCTGTGAAAGAACAGTACCAAGTCCATAGTCAGATGTATCAGTGTAGAAAATGAAAAGTTGATCCAGATCTGGTTGCTTGAAAATTGGTTCAGTAACAAGTTTTTCCTTCAGAATTTCAAAAGCTTTTTGTTGATGAGTGCCCCAATGATAATTGACATTTTTCTTGAGTAGCTGATTGAGAGGAAAGGCAATTTTGGAGAAATCCTTGATAAATTTACGATAGTAAAAAACCAAACCAAAAAAAGAGCATAGTTTAAGAACATTCATTGATTGTCTAATGTTTTAAACTTTTTTAACTTTAGCTGGGTCAGAGAAAATTCTATTTTTTGTAATAAGATGACCAAGGAACTGAGTGGATTGGCATCCAAAAAAAGATTTAATTGGATTGATCTTAATGCCAGCATTTTTAAGCAGGTCAAAAACCTTCTGTAAATATTCAAGGTGTTCATCTCAGGTTTTTGAATATACCATTATGTTGTTTAAGTAAACCAGAACAAAGTTTTCTTTTACTGATTTAAACACTTTATTCATTAGGCATTAAAAGGTAGGAAGAACATTGGTAAAACCAAAAGACATGATTGTAAATTCATAGGTGCCATATTTGGTGATGAAAGCAGTTTTTTTTCTGCTTTCTGGATCCATTTCTACTTGCCAGAATCCAGCAGTTAAGTCAATGGTTGAGAAGAAAGCAGCACCATTGAATTTATCTAGCATTGCATTAATTTTGGGAAGTGAGTACATGTCTCTTATAGTAATGGTATTTAGTTGACAGTAGTTAACACAAAAGCATAGAGTTCCACCTTTTTTGGATACTACTACAACTGGAAAAGCCCATTTACTCTTGGTTTCTTGTATAAATCCAAAATTTTTTATCTGGTTTATCTCTTTCTTGATAAACTCATCATTGTGTTGATTAGATTAATAAGGCTTCAAATAGATGAGGTAAGTTTCTTTTGTGGTGATAATGTGTTGTATTACATGGATTCATCCAAAGATATTACCTTCTTTTGAGATAACTGGGTTATTTTTAGCTAACAGATTTTCAATGTCCACTTTTTTTTCTTCAGGAAAAGGTTCTCTTTGTTCTACAACTAATGATTGGATTTTAGGTGGTTCATTCTCAAAGGACTTTTGTACTTCTTTAAGTTCTTTTTGAGATATCAAGCTAATTGGTTTCCAATCTTTGTAATAGATCAGGCAGGATTTGCATTTATTGCTTGGTGAATATAAAAGTTTATTACACCAGCACTGTACATAAGGGTCATGCCACCAATAACTGTATTTGGCTTTTTTGCCAGGTTTTCTGTCAAAGGTTTTTCTGAGGATATTATAGTAGGGCCAGCAGATCAGCATGTCATTCACCATGATTTCTTCTTTGTCAGCTTTAACATTGTCCAGAGGCTTGCCATTGCTGGTAAAGATGGTATAGGTGAGTTCAGCAGTTTTTTTTGTTCTTCTTAATCTTCATTATCATCACTCTTATCATCATCTGATTCATCTGATTGTTCTTCTTCTTGGTTCTGTCAGGTTACTAGAGGAGTTGTCCAATGACAGCACTTAACCACAATGGGTTTCTCACCACATCTGATGATTAGTTCACAAAGTTCATAATCAAGCAAAACTTTTGCTTTCTTAACCATTTATTGCCAACTATTATGGTGTATTCTTTTGCTTCAGATACTTTCATGTTAGTTTCAATGCTGATGCCATTAATTTGAACAGAAACAGCTTTGGCTATGTCCAGACTTTTCTTTTTGTCACCATATATATTGGTCATTAGTCTTGTGAACAGTTCATCAATTTTTCTGCCAATTGCTTTTAAAAAGTGTTTGGCAATAACACTAACAGATAATCCACTGTTCAGGATCAAATCAATAAAGTAGCCAACCACTTGGGCTTTGCAAATCAGAGGAGTGATATTGCTGTTGTTAGCAAGTTCAGCTTGACAAGAGTGTTTATTGGTTTTTGGTGTCTTTTTCTTTGGTATTAATGATTTGTGAAGATCTTTTTTGAATTGGAGATGGGTTATTAACTGGCCAAAGGTAATGTGAGCAGGAGTTTCTATAAGATCTTTGACAACAGAATATGGTCCAGATTTTTGTACAATTTCTGGAGGTTTCAACTTTGGAGGATTTTTAAAAACTTTAGCTTTTAGTAGCTTATTGTTATTAGCAGTTAATGTAGATGCTTTCTTTGGATCTATAACGAAATCAACCTTGGCTTTTTTCTTTTTTCTTGTTGGTTCAGAAGTGTTGATTGCTAGTTCATCCATGTCATGGTTATTATCAGTTAGATTAAAAGCATAAAAGAGGTTTTCTTTTGGTTGGCTTGCACTCTTACTCTTTGGAGGTGCACCTACCAGTTTAAAGGCTAATAAAAGAAATTGATGTTGGCATGATTGGGTTTTTGATTGGGAACATTATTATTGTTGGATCTGTTATTCTGGATGTTATTATTTCTAAAAGCTGGAGGGGGCAATGAAGGATTGTTACAGTCTCTTGAGAAGTGTCCAGTTAGTTCACAATAATAGCACACAGGTGGGCCGTGATTTTGCTGTCTTTAATATGGTTATTGTTGGGACTAATTGAAGCAGGGTTCAAATCTGGGTCTTTGGGGTTGTTGATTTTCTTTAACTGCTTGGGCCAAAGATTTCAATAGCTGAGCAAGATAAGCTGTGAGTCTATCTATTAACTGTTTATTTGGGTCTTGAGTTTGGGCAGCAAAAGAGGCAGCAGCTATTTGTGGAGCTAAAGCCATGGTAAAAGCAAGAGCAAAAACTAGAAGTGTAGATTCCAAATGTATTCTTTGGTTATCTTCAATTCTTTGTGCCAGTTCAATAGCCATGTCCATTGTTGGGTTGTCTTTTAAAGCCAAGAGAGGCCAAAGAGCATATGATAGATTAGTTTTCAATCCTTTTGCTCTTCTGTCCAGTTTCTCCCAAAGTCTATACATTTAATTAGCTTTCTGATAGTTTTAGCATATTCAGTCACTACTTCTTTAGGGTTTTGAGTTCTTCTTTCCAATTTCATGCACTATTTGGATATTAATATTGGGATTCTAAACTTGGTCTCAAACCAGGTAGTGAAAGAGATATTTTTTTTTTCAGCATTGGTTGGTGTCTATCTGATTATTTGGTGTTGAGCATTGGCATCTGTTTTTTGTGAGAACCAGGTAGCAGGAAAGCCTTGAAGATAGCCACCAATGATTTGGAACTTGTATTTTTCATCATACTGGTTGGCCGTGACAGCTCTCTCAAAATCATCCAACCATTCAATTAGATCTTGTACATCACCTTTAAATAATGATAATGGGGTATTGTTTCTTCTTTCTAGAGCAGTTTGTATACCTTAGAGGGTGGCCAGAATGTTTGCTTGCATGAAGTCATTAGCCATTGGTTCAGGGGTAATTGTTTGTATAGATAAGTCTAATTCGCTTGATAAAAGGTCAAAAACAGGAGCAGTTTAGTAGCTTTCTTCTTTTGTTTCAAAGAAAGTTTCAGTTGCTTGATGGATAGCAATCCAAATATGGATTTAATGATTCAGATATTTGAAATCAGGGGGCTGTTGTTTAAAAGTTGTGGAGTATAAAAGTTGATTGATGGTGTTGTTTTTTCTTCAAAGTTGTCTTCAAAATAAGCTTGATCAAAGTAATAAGTTGTATAGACTGTGTAGGTTTTAGCTGAATGTTCATTCAGGAACCAGTTCCAAAAATCTTGGAATTGTTTACTGAATTGATCTTCAATGGGAAAGTAAATCAAGCAGGAGGGCAAAGAATTGAGTTCAATAAAGTCTAGATCGTTTTTGTTGTGTGCTTCAAAATGTTCTTCTAATTGTTGTGGCAGATATGAATAATCACCCATACAATAAAAAACAAAGTGGATTTTGATAATCTCACAGAGAGCACCACTTTTATGTTATGGGTTGGAGTAACAAGCTAACAGATAGCAAGGGAAAACAGGATTGTAAAGTAATAGAAATAATCAAAGAAAATTCAATTTTAAAGAGCAAATTGAATAAGTATGGATTCAATGTGTAAGATCAGTCTCATAAAATATCTCAGTTGCTATTTTTTTCAAAAAGATAACCAGGAAATCTGAAGGTAAAGGGATAGTCCATACTGTCAACAAATGATCACACTTGGTATAATTCTATGCCTCATGTTAGCACTTTTAGAATTCAATATCAAGTATCAGATGTGTTCTTCAGTCATGTTTTATTCAATAATCTTCAAATCCTACACTTATACATTTCAGAAAAAGAGTAAAAATTAACCAACAAGTAATCTTTTATCCCAAGATGTTTGGATACTTGAAGGTAGAAAAAGAGAATAATTGAGATGAAAGTTGTTATTTTATTTATTTTTGATTATTTGGAACATACTTTTCTACAGCTAAGAGATTCATCACTTATATAGCTGTTAAAAGTGGTCAATGATCAGGTCAATGACTAGGTCAATGATCAGATCAATGATTAGATTAATAATCAGGTCATTGATTAGGTCAATAATCAGGTTAATGATCAAGTCAATAGTCAGATCATTGATCAGGTCAATGATCACTATCTAAAAATAGTGTGGCTAATTTATATAACATTAGTGGCTAATACATGTGATAATTAATAAGAAGTATAAGTTTCAACCATAACAATATAATTCCAAATATGATAATTAAATGTATGGATTAGATTACTATTGCAAAGATATGGCATTCTGATTTTTATATGCTTGCTGAGTTTATTAGCCAAAAGTCTTTTAACTTGTACACATATTTAATGAAAGCTATGTATAGATAGCTATTAGTAGCAGTCAAAAAAAGATTATATGATAAGAGTTATTTTAATATGCTGTATTTGTTATGTAATAAAGTAGAGTTTTTGGATTATGCTTTCACTTGTACTTAAGATGTTGATGTTGTTACCAGATGAAATTAAAGATATTGTTTAGCATGAAATTACCTTTATAAATCTTATCATTAATTAGCATATATTATCATTTCAAATTATCACTTATTACATTAGCAAAATGTCCAAAATTATCATTTAATTAATAACCCAATTTGTACATAACACAAATATAACCTAAGTGCAATGATCAATCATGCAATACCCCGAAATATGTAACATTCAAAAGTTTACTGAAATTTGTAGAAATTTGCCAAAACAATTGATAGTTCACCAAAATATCTAATAGTTTGCAGAAATAACTTGTAGTTCACCGAAATGTATTTTTAGTTTAGCAAAATTGTAGAAAAGAGCAAAGTTCAAGTTCATGGAATAGTGTTACAACAAATTGTATAAAAAAATAGCTTCTTTTGTCGAGAAAATGTATCTTACTTTAGATTTTATCACTAAAACTATTCCTACACACACAAAAAGAAATAAATATCAAATAATTTGAAAAACCAAATTTTTTTATTATTGCACTTGGAAAATCCCCAAAACCCAACTAACATTTTAAAATTGATTAGCTACCAATTTCAATAAACTGTTAGTGACTTCAGGTCTGAATAAAAAAAAACGTTTCCCTTAACAGAATTCAATTTCTTTTACATTTCTTTTATTTTCTTTTATTTTCTTACTATAATCATTAGGGTAGCCTACAGATGAGATTTCTGTAGAAGAGTTGACTTTCACAGCAAAGTAACTATACATTTTAGTGAGCTTCCAGATAAGGAATTTCTGGAAAAAAGTTGGCGTTTACTACAATGTAACTATACAAAGTAACTGGCACAAAATTGGCCATTCTACTTATAAGCCCAGCAGTTCAAATTATAGAAGATAATTTGAAGATAAATTCAGTTATCAAAGGTTCAAACACTTCCCATAGTCGTGAATTAACAGCATTACAACAAACATACAAAAGCTAAGAAGAGACCAAAAACCTCTGGTAACATTTAGTGCTCTCCCACAAAAATAACACAGCAATAACAAATTCAAAAGTGGCGACTCAAACAGATTCAAAAACTCTAGAGTATTATCAGTCAATCTACACCCACTGCAAGCAGAGATTTAACATCCCAGATGGAATTGAAACATTCAAGAAAACACTTTACCAGTACATTGAAAATTGCATCAACAATTATCTTTTTGGAGACTACAACATTTTAGAAGTTAGACACAACTTATATGAAAGCTTAGTACATCACTCTCATCTAAACACTCAGGATTTTAACAGTCAAACACTTGAAACATATTTCCAAGAACTCAACTTCAATATCATTCAGTATTGTAAAGAGAATTACCCAGTAGAACAGAAATTTTCTCTTAGTTTTGAATCGGAAACAGAAGAAGGAAAAGGAAAAAAGAAACAAAAACTCAGAACTACTTCCAATACACCTAAAACCACTGCCAAACATTTACAAACTCCAGAACAAAGAACCAGTTTTAAATTACCACTTTCAATCACACCATTTCCAGCTTCACTTGCTTAATCACAAACACCAAGCTCACCACTTATTTGGTTTTCAAGGATAGAAAATTTTCAGTCACCCAAAAGCCCTATTCAACAACAGGAACCAATATTAACCAGCACAAATCTTATTGACTACTTAGCAGAAAATCAAAGTGAAGAGACCGAATCAGAACAAGAAACAAAAGACTCAGAAAACAAAGAAGAAATGGCCTCCACATATATCGCAAAAATCTCTGAGTTCATAAGAGAAAACAGCGAAACCAGTCCTCAAGAATGGCTTGACAAAGTCTCAAAAGCAGGAGATGCAAATGGTTGGAACACTGCCAAAATGTTAAAAGCAATTCCATACTTCTTACAAGAAATGGCCAGTAAATGGTTTGAAAACTTGGAAGCCCCACCAGAACACTGGAAAGTATTCAAAACTGCTTTTCTAGAACAGTTCACTAACAATAACACTTCCATCACCCTTCGAAATTGGTTCTGAAATATCAAGCAAAAACCAAGTGAATCAGTTATGACCTATCTTGGGAAATTCAACAAACTGCTTAGAAGGATTTGGCAATTAGAAACCAATAAATACTACTCCAATGCACAAATTTTGGATCAATTCATTACTGGACTAAAAGACAAACTTATCAAGAAAGTTTGCCCACATGCACTAGAACATTTAGCCACTGCTATTCAATAGGCGAAAAACTATAAAATGGCCATAAAAGAAGCCAACCATACCAAACTTGTTAACCTAGTTATTGGAGAAACCAGCTCAGCAGCTGAAGAAAAAATTGACCAATTAACCAAGAAAGTTGAAAACTACTTCACCAACCAATAATAACAACAGCAACCCCAAAGATATCAACTACCCCAAAGACGAAATCAAAATAACTTCACACTACTTTCTAATAACCAGTCTCAGAATTGCCATTACTGTGGAATCTCTGGCCACTAGAAAAGAGATTGCAGAAAGCTACAATGAAACCAACAGAATAGGAGTAATCAATATTACCCTCCACCACAGCAATCTTATTATCAATCACCACCACCAGCTTACTATCTACCAAGACCCTAATATCAAAGTAACTATTATTAGCCTGCCTTACAGCCAATCCAACAGCAATACCAACAACCATCCACACAACATTATCAAGTGCCTGCTCGAAGATTGATTCCACAAAATCAGTTCACACCACAAAACCAATACCAAGTAAACAACAATAGAATCAATTTAAACAACCAATTGGTTTTCCAAAATTCAGTTCAACCAAGACCCAACCACTATCATACTCAACCTAGTTATCTTATGATGCCAGAAGAACAGGATTTTCACCATATTGCACTCTCAGAAGGTAGAACTACAGCACAACAACAAAACCCTTCTTATACTCCTACCACAATCCCACCAGCCAGAATTGCTGAAAATGCCAATCTTTCAGATATATTCTCTTTCGAATTTGAAGCAAATGAATCACCATTCTTACTTAACAATGCAGCAGCTAATGAGCAAAAAGCCATCACTGCAATATACACAGAAGCTGAAGCAGAAGGAAAGCCAATTTGCTTGATCCTAGACAGTGGATCTGCCAGAAGCATTATCACATATCAATTAATGCAGCAGCTAAAAAGGAACGTTGACTGACTAGCTCAGACAATTATTGTCACTACTGATGGCATAAAAAAGACTCCAGTAGGAGAAATTGACAACTTCCCATTTACAATTGATGGAATCACCATTCCAGTCAAAGTTCTGGTTATGGATGCTCTCTAATATTAAGCTCTTGTCAAAAATGATTGGCTTCAAAAAGCCAATTCTAATCTGAATTGGGAGACACAAGAGTTAACAATCTCCTACCAAGGACAACACGCCTGGATACCTGCCACTTATAATATATTCAACAAGTGCTCCAAAAAAGCCCCAGCTTTTGAATTCGAACTGGAAAAAGAAAAACTCATCATTGAAACATTTATGGCACTTGAATCAACCTCCAATTGGGCTGATGAAACTGAACAACAGTATTTTTCAACAAACAATTCTCTTAAAACAAAAGAACCAGTGACACCTGGATGGAATATCTCCTATTCAAAACCAGAACCACAAAAACAATGCTCCTACATTCCACTCAAATACAAAGATTGCCACAAAAAACTCTCATCAATGGGAGCTTGTATTTCATCTGAGGAAGAATATGGAAATCATATCTGTTACTATTGCAAATCCTGCCACCAAGAACAATGGAAACACCTAGTCAAAAGAAGTGGAAAATGGAACAGAACACCCTGTTTGACTTGTAGAGAACAATTACCTGATGAATGCGACTGGATTGATGTTGTATTCAGAGAAGGAGTCTGCAATCAAACATGCCAATATGCCCTTTTAATCTCAGAAAAAGTAATAAGAGGAATCCCTTTTGATGCTGCTTACAACAGTACCCTCAACAAACTGTACCATTACCCTCACAATACCGAAATGATTTTTGATCTAGCAATGGCTTTAATTAATGGAGCCACTCAAGAAAATGTTCATCAAATGAAAGAATCAGAATACATTACATACACCTTTGAAATCGCTGGATACAACTACGAAAATAAAGTAGAAGTATATCACCAAATTGCCCAAAGAAGCTCAAGCCCAATGGCTAGAGCAAATGAACATTAAATTGTGTAAAGAATGCATAATGCCTTGTAATGAGCAATGGTGCCCTGAATGCTATGCTCATAGCATTTCTCTGCCCAGTGAAAATAATGAAAACGAAATTGAATTTGGAGAACCTGAAGCAACAGAAGAAATTGAAGCAACACCCATCTATCTCATTAAAAATCAGCCTGCCTTACAACTCAAATACTTCAACAACAATGGACAAGGAATAAAACCCAAAAAAGCACATAAAATTGATGCTGGATATGACCTAAGATATCCAGACAAGAATACTCTTGTTCTCAAACCCAAATCTCTCACAAAAATCAATCTCAAAATTGCCCTTGAAATTTCACCAGGAGCAATGGTTCAAATCACTTCCCGGTCCTCTCTGGCAAACAAAGGAATCAATGTCAGAGGAGGAATAATCAATGCTGGATATATTAGTGACATAACAGTAATACTCCAAAATGAAACTGATAAACCTTTCAAAATTAAACATGCCAAAAAAATTGCTCAAGCTATCTATTTACCCTTAATCAACATTTTGGGTTTACAGTTAGTCAATTAAAGAGAACAATTGAGAAAAAGCAAAAGAGGAACACAAGATTTTGGTTCAACTGGATGATTTACAGTTCCAGTAAACATAGCTCTCAATGAACAAAATGAGTCTCACCAGATTTTACGCCTTCTCCAACCAATCACTATTTTACCTTTCAGAGAACATCCCGAAATCTATATCTGCCCAAAGCCAACAACCACCCAACAAATTTTTGAGTCCAATGAACAAATTTGCTTAAAACATAATATCTCGATCCCAAATATTTACATTCCAGAAGGAACAAAGAAAGTTCGAGTTACTTTTTACAACCCCAATAATTATTTCATAGTTTTATTAAATAACTTAGAAATTGGAGTTATTCATAGTAATATCTTTTAACAAAAATTACCTCAAACAGTCTCCAATTTCTCTGAAATTATTGAACATTCACTACCAAAAATCAACCCAAACCCCAGCTCTGAAAACTACCATGTTGTCATGGAAAAACTATCTCAAATCAACATGGGACAACTTGAATCACAACAACAGAGCCAGTTCAAAGAGCTAATTATAGAATTTGCCGATATCTTTGCCAAAAACAACAATGACTTAGGAAGAACCAATTTGGTTCAACACTAAATCTATACAGGAGATGCCAAACCAAGGTGACAGCAAGCCTATTAAGTTGCTCCAGAAAGTCACCAATTTATCCGCAAAGAAGTACAACAGATGCTCAACAATGGGCTTATTCAACCATCAATGAGTCCATGGGCCTTACTTGTGGTCTTAGTTAAAAAGAAAAATGGAAAGATACGATTTTGTGTTGATTATCGACAACTTAACAGTGTTATCATTGGAGATGCCTACTCCCTTTCCCGAATTGATGATATGTTGGATGCCCTTGGAAAAGCCAAATACTTTTCAACATTAGATCTAGAAAGTGAATACTGGCAAGTTGCCATGGACCTCAAAGATCCTCCCAAAACAGCATTTACAACCCAAGAAAAAAATTATGAATTCAATATAATGTCTTTTAGATTATGCAATGCACTAGCAACATTTCAGAGATTAATAGATATTGTATACAAAGGACTTTTTTGGAAGTCAGTAGTCGTTTATTTTGACGATACTGATGTTTATTCTCCATCTTTCAAATTACACTTAAAACACCTGTGAGAAGTTTTTCAATGATTACAAAAAGCAGAACTGAAACTCAACATTGAAAAATGCTACTTTGAAAAAACAAGCTTGGCTTTTCTTGGTCATATTGTTAGTAAAGATGGAATCAAACCAGACCCTGGAAAAATCAGTGCTGTCAAAAACTTCAAAACTCTTCAAAACACTACAGAACTAAGAGGATTCATAGGATTAGCCTCTTACTATCAGAAGTTTATCAAAGAATTCTCAGAAATTGCAAAACCTCTCAACTAGCTTACCACCAAAAACGTCAAATACAAATGAACTGCTGAACACCAAAATGCATTTGAAATTCTCAAAGAAAAACAAACAACAGCTCCAATTCTCGCCTACCCAGATTTCAGCAACCGATTCTGGTTAGCAACAGATGTCTCTTATACTGCCTTTGATGCCATCCTATCATAGTTAGATGACAATAGAAATGAGTAAGTAATTGCTTATGCTAGTAGAACATTGAAACCAGCCAAAAAGAACTACCTTGCAACAGAATTAGAAACTGCAACAGTAATCTGGGCCCTACATCACTTCAACTTTTACCTCAGACCCAAAGAATTTGATATTATCACTGATAATATTGGACTTAAATGGCTTCAGAACAAAAACACTTAGCTGAATGCAAAACAAACCCGATGGACAGGATTTTTAGCCAACTACCAATATATTGTACACCACAAACCAAGAAAACTCCATACCAACATTAATTGTCTCTCAAGAATGAGGCAAGATTAGAATACAAAACCAACACTCATTTGAATTAACAACAAAACAATAAACAATAAACCCCGAAAACTACAACAATCTTAAACAATATTTGGAAACATTAACAATCCCAACAGATTGGTCCTCAGATAAAAAACATCAATTACAACAACAAGCCAAACAATACTTCTTACACAACAACATGATTTATTATCAAAACTTCAGAAACTCAGACAATCTACTCAGATTAATATAAGAACATGAAAAAAAAACCATTTTATATAACATGCACTCAAACTCTTTATCAGCACACCTAAGAAAAGACAGCACCACTTAGAGAACACTAGAATATTACTTTTGGCCTCAAATGAGAAAAGACATTTATGAATACGTTAAGTCTTGTGATAGTTGTCAAAGAAGAGGAGGAACTCACTCTACAGAACCTTTAAACCCAATCAAAGTTGGACAGCCTTTTGACTGAGTTGGTATTGATTTAGTCAGACCACTACCTATCACAAATTAAGGAAACCATTATATTGCAGTAGCTGTAAACTATCTCACCAAATGGCCCAAAGCCAGAGCCATTCAATGAGCAGATGCGAAATCAGTAGCAAACTTCATCTATGAAGACATTATTTGTAGACATGGATGTCCAATAGAACTTTTATCTGATCAAGGAACACATTTCATGAACAATTTAATCCAGGAAATTTGTGGATAATTTAATGTTAAGAGACCATTATCTTTGCCCTACCATCTACAAACAAATGGACTTATAGAACATTTCAACAGAATATTGTGTAAATCATTAGCCAAAGTCTCAACCAATTTTGAGTAAGAATGGGATCTCTTTATTCCATCAGTGTTACTAGCATATAGAACACTAAAACAAGATACTGTTATGGTTGAAACCCATAATTTTTATTAGTTATCACATGTATTAGCCACTGATATCATATAATTAGCCATTCTATTTTTAGATAGTGATTATTAACTTAGTTGTTGACTACTTTTATTAGCTATATAAGCAATGAGTTTCTTAGCAGTAGAAAATCATCTCTCAAACAAGAATTAAATAAATAAAAATAACAACTTTTATCTCAATCACTCTCTTATCGCTAATTTCCTTTTCTCTACCTTCAAGTATCCGAACATCTTAGAATAAAAGATTACTTGTTGGTCTTTTTTTGTTTGAATAATTGTAGTATTTGAAGACTATTTGTATAAATGTGACTGAAGAGCACAAGTTGATACCTAATATTGAATTCTAAAAGTGCCAACATGAAGGCATAAAATTAATACCAGCAGTGATCAATTGTTGACAATATGGACTATCCCTCTACCTTCAGATTTTCCAGTTACCTTTGAAAAGAATAGCGACTGAGATATTTTATGAGACTGATCTCGCACATTGAATTCATACTCATTCAATTTGCTCTTTAAAGTTGAATTCTCCTTTGATTATTTCCATCACCCTACAATCCTGTTTTCCCTTGCTATTCATTAGCTTGTTACTCCAACCTGTAACAATACCACAAAACACACACCATTTAATTTAACCTACAGAAGAACAGCAACGTTACCAATTAGTTTTACAATAGAAACATACCCAGTACAACCAATTAATAAAGACAACTTTCAGAAAACACTACAATGAAAAGCCTACACTCTGCTTAGGACGTTGGAAGGAAAACAACAAATAGCAGTCACCCATATCGAACACTTCCAAGCTCAACAAAAAGAACGGCATGACAACAAATTGCCACCAATTACCAATGAATTTAAAATTAGAAACAAAGTTCTCTTACACAAAACTAAAGCTGAAAAACAATGGAGTGGAAAATTTGAAAATAAATGGAATGAACCATTCTTTATCCATAAAGTCCTAGGCAATGGATCATACAAGCTAAGACTTGATAACAAAATTCTAGCAAAAGTTGCACATGGAGATTATTTGAAACACTATAATTCCAGAAACAATCCTGAATCATTAATTCCACAAATTGGTACACATTTCTCTTTAATCAATCCTGAAGATATTCTCCAAAATTTAGAACCAATAGTTGTCATTAAACAATCTCCTAACTTGAATACTTAACTTAAATTTATTATTATAGTTATCTCCTTATAATTTAGAAACAATTTCACAAAAACAAAGCAAAAATAACATAAAAACCCATACACCAAAAATAATTTTCTTTTATTTTTAAATCTCTTATAATGACTATTCTTCAAAACATTCAACAATTATCCCAAAAACTAATGTTAGCTTTAAAAACAATACCCAAATTATTTATTACTATTACTGGAAACCACATTAATTATACCCAAACAGAAGTAGTTACAAATTTAGCCCCAAATTCATGAAAATATCATCTGTATAAGAAGAACACAAGAAGTTATTCTGGAATTCACCTGCCAGAACTTTTAAAGCTTGCTTTAAGAGAAAACTTAATGCTCACTCCTATTAGTTTTCTACCAAATACTACTATTCAACAAAAACTTCAACTGTGTCTTAATAAAGAAAACTATGACTATACTCCAATATATAGATATTTCTACATTAAAAAAACACTTCATGAACAAAAACGGGAGCTTACAGCAGCAAACCTCACAAAAAAAGCTATTCAGAAACAACTCTACAATAAATTCAAGACAACAGCTGGACCTACAAACAGTTATTATAAACTAAGAGCTGCTCTTAGACTTTATGACCTATTTCACACCTGTGAAGACATCTTACAAAACCCAATTTTACAACCCTTGAAGATTCAATACATTGGAAAATTCACAGAACTGAATTTTTAACAATTTTCAGACCAAATTTCTTCAATAATTTTGGATTATTATCTGGAAATTACAGACAGTAATTGGACTTCGATGGAGCTCAGTCTTGAGGAGGAGGTTATGTTACCAGACAAAATTAAAAATATTGTTTAGCATAAAATTACCCTTATAAATCTTATTATTAATTAGCATATATTATTGTTTCAAATTATCACTTATTATATTAGCAAAATATCCGAAATTATCATTTAATTAATAATCCAATTTGTACATAACACAAATATAACCTAAGTGCAATGATCAATCATGCAATACCCTGAAATATGTAACATTCAAAAGTTTGCCAAAATTTGTAGAAATTTGCCGAAATAATTGATAGTTCACTGAAATATCTAATAGTTTGCAGAAATAACTTGTAATTCGCCGAAATATATCTTTAGTTTAGCAAAATTGTAGAAAAGAGCAAAGTTCAAGTTTATGAAATAGTATTATAACAAGTTGTATAAAAAAAGAGCTTCTCTCGTCGAGAAAATGTATCTTACTTTAGATTTTATCACTAGAACTATTTTTACACACACAAAAAGAAATAAATATCAAATAATTCAAAAAACCAAATTTTTTTATTATTGCACTTGGAAAATCCCCAAAACCCAACTAATGTTTTGAAATTGATTAGCTACCAATTTCAGTAAACTATTAGTGACTCCAGGCCTGGATAAAAAAAACGTTTCCCTTAACAGAATTCAATTTCTTTTACATTTTTTTTATTTTTTTTTATTTTCTTACTATAATTATTAGGGTAGCCTACAGACAAGATTTCTGTAGAAGGGTTGACTTTCACAGCAAAGTAACTACACATTTTAATGAGCTTCCAGACAAGCAATTCCTGGAAAAAAGTTGGCATTTACTACAATATAACTATACAAAGTAACTGGCATAGAATTGGCCATTCCACTTATAAGCCCAGCAGTTCAAATTATAGGAGATAATTTGAAGATAAATTCAGTTATCAGAGGTTCAAACACTTTCTATAGTCGTGAATTAACAGCATTACAACAAACATACAAGAGCTAAGAAGAGACTAAAAATCTCCAGTAACAATGTTTATGGCCAGATTTTGTCTGAAACTTTTACATATTGGTCTGCTTTGGCTGGCATTTGTGATTTGTCTTTTTCTGCTGTTTTGTAAATTTTTTTACAATGTTCTTTAGATGTTGACTTATATACAGTAGTATGTAAGAGATTTGTGTTGAAAAAGTGGTGCAAAAAGACTTTTGGTATTTTTAAGAATAAAAAGAAAGCTGCTGTTAGGGTGGTCAAATTTGTGAAATTTGTTGTAGAATTACATTGTACCAAGACATGATTGATAAGGTCTAAGTACAGAGTGAAGATAGAGAAGATTGGTTTGGTTTGTGATAATGGTGTAGTTTTTAGGCTGTCTATAGTGTGTCTTCAATATTGTTTGATGATATAATCAGTTTGTTTAATATTATTGAGTCTTTTGCTGTTAGCTTTGGTTATTACAAGCCATATTATTTTTTTTTTGATCTGAGTGGTACTGTATATGTTAGTATAAATATATAATGTTGTCTTGTTTGGTCTGAGTAATTAGTTATATGTAGTAAGTACATGAGTTGCATTTAGTTTGGATTACTTAATTTGGTTCTATATATTAGATAGCAGTTGGACTTCATTTATTAAATACATAAATAAAAAAAATTATTAAGTTTGAATTGAGATTAAATTTTGATTTTAATTCTAAGATGTAATTGTTAATTGGTTTTTTTTTTTGGAAATTAAATATATTATGTACAATAATAAATTGTAAATAAAATCACAATTATTATAGTATTCAAAATTACTAAAAATTAGACAATATTTATAAAGTCAAATGTTTAATTATTTTAAATACTATTCTTGTTTTTATTATATAAGTATTAAATTCTGGTAATATTTATAAAATTGTTCTAGGTTTTTTATAATGTCAATAAAGATGTCTAAGTTTAGAATAAAAATAGATTTAATAAGTTCTAGTGATTTGTTTTTGCTTATTAGTATTGTTACAGTTGAAACTTATATTTCTTATTAATTATCACATGTATTAACCATTAATATTATATAAATTAGCCACTCTATTTTTAGTAAGTAATCATTGATCTGATCAATGACCTAACTGTTGACCTGATTATTAATCTGATTATTGACCTAGTTGTTGACTTAATAATTAACCACTTTTGATAGCTATATAAGTGATAAATCTCTTAAACTGTAGAAAAGTATGAAAAATGAAAAAATCAAGAAAATCAAATAAATAAAAATAAAAACTTTCATCTCAATTTCTTTCTTATCACTAATTTCCCTTTCCCTACTTTCAAGTATCTGAACATCTTAAAGATAAAAGATTACTTGTTGATTATTTCCTACCCTTTTCCTGAAACGTGTAATTGCAGCATTTGAATATTATTGAATAAAATGTAACTGAAGAGTACATCTAATACTTGATATTAAATTCTAAGAATGCCAACATAAGACATAGAAATTGTACCAGGTATGATCATTTGTTAACAGTACAGACTATTCCTTTACCTTCAGATCCTCTGGTTATTCTTGAAAAGTATAGTGATATTACAGGTGATTATTTCTGCTGTTGAATTAAATAACAAACCCGTAATTCGGTGCTCAAAAGCTACTTCTGTGGATGGAGTTTTGCAAGTGTTGTATCTGAAGGTTTTAATGGAGTCCTTTGTATAATGGACAGAGATTCAATAGTGTTGATAGTAGATGTATCTTTCCAAGAGTTTTTCCAATTTCTTTCTCAGTGTGGTGGCTGGATTTAGTCTGACAGTCATGGTCTTCTGGTAAGCTATCTGATAATATATATAAAATCTTACCCTTATTTCTGGGTTTTTTACCAGGCTATCCTTGACGTCAATAATTCAGTGCTTAATTTTTTAATCAATTAGTATACAACAACAAAATCAAAAAAGAAAGAAAATAAAATAAAGAAAATAAAAAATAAAAAAAATAAAATAAAAAAAATAGAGAAAATAAGCCAAGGCAATTTGGTATGTTAATATCTCATCAATAGCCATGATTAAGAGTTATTGTTCCAGTGTAGTTAAGTATCAATTACTATCAACACTTCATGTTGATAGTAAAAAGTGGGTTGAGATATGGAATAATTATTTATTTGATGATTAGAAACTGGAATGTTGCTTAGATTAAATCTAAAACTAAGAGATCTGTCTTTTCAGCTTCTAATCCTACTGCTATATATACATAATTGAGATTCCTCAATTCCTCAATTCTTTACGACAGGAATCTTGGAATTCCTGGAATCCTGCAATTCCTTTGAGAGGAATCTTGGAATTCTGGAATCCTGCAATTCCTTGTCAGGGAATCCTGAAATTTCTGGAATCTTGCAATTCCTGAGAGGAATTCTGGAATTCCACATTTACTACGCCTACTTTTGATTGGCTAATATCTATTGACTAATAATATTATATTTCCTATATTCTATGAATAATATTATTCCCTCTTTTTAATATTGAGCTCCGTTGAAATCCAACTTATTTAATTTCCTCTCTTGAAGTATTTCCTGGATTTCATTTTCGAGAATTACTTGTGTTATTTGGGTCTGTAATTCTTCAAATTGAGCATTGGTGATTTTTCCCAATTGATTACTGGTAACCATATCCATTGCTTTATTGAATAGGATTTCTGGTCTATCCTGAAATACTGTGTGTATTCAGTATATAGCTCAGATCTGTGTGGATAAGTTGTTTTTTCTCACAAAATATTCTAATTATTGTAGTATTCTTTTGTCAAATAGTTGCTTTGTTTTATCTGTATATAGATTCTGGATATTTACATGTTGTCGCAAGTAAAAATAACAATAGTTTTGTGGAAATTGTTGTATCTACCAATTCCAAGTTTTTTTAGTCAACTCTTAATATAGTGATTCTTTTGTTGGTTCTTCTATTGCTAATTTTACTTTTGCAATAATTTTGTCCACAGTATTTTCAGTTTTCTTCTGTGTTCTGGGTTGCAATGTCTTTCTAGTATCTTGATATCGAATGGTTTGTTAATTGATTGTAATCTCCATTTCCTGGTGTTGGATCAATTGAAAGAGTTATTGTGCTAGTGAGTGAATGTTGTCTGTAATTTCCATTTTTCTGATATTTTCTGTTGCATCTGCCATGTTCTTATATATTTTTTTGTCAATCAATTAGACGTGTTGTTGTCAATGATAATGATTGGTTTCAGATCTCGTGGAATCTTATCTGGTTGAACTAGTATTCTCTGTACTCTTAATTGTGGAATATTACTGGTAGATGGTAGGGTGATGTTGTGGTATGGTTTCAGTTGATCTCCATATACTGCTTTGGTTAAAATTTTGTTATCCAGTCTTAATTTGTAAGCTCCATTTCCTAGAATTTCTTCTATGTAAAATGATCCATCCCATTTGGGGTCAAATTTTCCACTCCATTGTTTTTCCGCTTTGGTACAATGTAGTAGTACTTTGTCTTCAATCCTGAATTCAACTGGTTTATCTGGTAGTTGGTTATTATGTCTTTCTTTTTGTTTCTCTTGTGACTTTTGTATGTTATCAGCTGCTCTTCATCATTTGTTTTCTAATGTTTCTATTAAGTCATATGTTCTTCTTAACAATGTATTTTTGAAATTCTCTTCTGTTATTGGTTCAGTTGGGTATGTACTGACTTCTATTTCCACTGGTAGTGTTGTTGTTCTATCATATACTAATTCAAATAGTGTTGCTTGTGTAATATCTTGCTTTATTGTCCGATAAGCAAATAATACTGATGGTATCAACAAATCCCAATTGTCCTGGTTTTCTTGGCTGAGTTTAGCTATTGCTTCACACAATGTTCTGTTGAATCTTTTGACTAATCCATTGGTTTGTGGATGGTATGGTGATAATAGTGGTCTCTTAATTTCGAATCTTTGGCTCAATTCTGTTAATGTTTTGTTCACAAAATGAGTTCCTTGGTCTGATAATAATTCTTTTGGACATCCATGTCGACAGATCAAATTCTGATTAACGAATTTGGCAATGGATTCTGCATCTGCTCTTTGAATTGCTTTCACCTCTGGCCATTTAGTGAGATAGTCCATAGCTACTGCTATGTACCTGTTTCCTCCACTGGTAATTGTTAATGGTCTGACTAGATCAATTCCAACATAGTTGAATGGTTGTCCTACTTTGATTGGTCTTAACAGTTTACTGGGTTTTATACCTCCTCTTCATTGACAAGCATTACAATTCTGAACATATTGGATAATGTCTGAATACATTGATGGCCAATAGTATCTTTTTCTGGTTCTTTCCATGGTTGCTTCTTTGTGAAAATGTCTTGCTGTTGGATTTGAGTGCATGTTAAATAATATTGTCTCTTTTTCTGGTTCTGTAACTACTCTGGTTGGTTGATCTGGATTTTTTCTATTTTTCCAATAAAGTATATTTTGGTAAGTGATAAAATATTTTGATTGTTGTCTGATACTCTTTTGTTCCATTTGAGATAAATTCTCCTTGAACTGTTGAGTGTTTATATAATGTTGCAGTTGTTGATATTTTTGTATGTTCATCTTTTGTTATATTTTTCGTTAGTATTGTTCTGGTTTTGTTATATTTTTTTTTTTGTGTTGAAATGTTCTTAGATTTGTCTCATTCGCGACAAACCATCAGCATTTCTGTTGTCTTTTCTTTTTTTGTAATGTATAGTATAATTGTATAGTGCGAATGCCATTTTCTATTTTGACTGTCTTCTATCTTCAAATTTTTGTTTTTGGAGTGATGTTAATCCTTTGTGATCTGTGTATACTTCAAACTTCTGGCTCAAGTATTTTTTCTATTTTATGACTGCTCAGTATATTGCTAAGTGTTCTTGTTCCGGTGTTCCATAGTTCTTTTCGGCTGGTGTTAAATCTCTGCTGGCATATGCTACTGGATGTTCTCTGCCGTCTAGTCCTCTCTGAGATAATACTGCTCCCAATACTTGGCCAGATACATCGGTGGTGATGATGAATGGTTTGCTGTGATCTGGATAAATCAGTACTGAAGCTTAAATGAGCTTTCTTTTTAAAATGTCAAAAGCTTCTTGTTAACTTTCTGCTCATTCATATTTGGTATTCTTGGTTTGCAGTTGGTTAAGTGGCTGCACTATCTTGGAAAAGTTCTTGATAAAATGTTGATAGTAGCTGGCAAATCCCAAGAATAATTTCAGTTCTGTCATATTGGTCGGCACTGGAAAGTTCTTTACTATCTCTATTTTCTTTGGATCTGTTTTGATACTATCTTTGCTGACTATGTGTCTTAAGAATTTTAGCTCTGTCTTGCCAAAGAAGCACTTTGTTGCATTTAACTTTAGCCCTGCTCTTCTTAGTCTTTCGAACACTTGTTGAAGATGATGAAGATGATCATCAAATGTTTTTGAAAATACATTGGTGTTGTCCAAGTATACAACTACTGATTTCCACAATAAGCCAGTATAGACAATTTCCATTAGCCATTGGAAAGTGGCTGATGTATTGGTTAAACCAAATGACATTACTTCAAATTCAAAATTCCTTTCTCTCATGATGAATGCTGTCTTCTCTTTGTCAGCTAGATCCATGGCTACTTGTCAGTAACCACTATCTAAGTCTAACATTGAAAGCCATTTGTTTCCGCCAAAAGCATTGAATAATTCTTGTATCCGTGGAGTTGGATAGCTGTCTCCATGAGTTACACCATTGAGTTTTCTGTAGTCCACACAAAATCAGATCTTTCCATTTTTCTTGCAAACAAGTACCACTGGTGATGACCATGAGCTCATTGATGGCTGAATTAGCTCATTGTCAAGCATTCAGTTTATCTCTTGACAAATAATCTTATGGCTGACTGGTGGCACTCTGTATGCTCTTTGTTTAATTGACATTGCATCTCCAGTTTTGATCTGATGCTAGATGATGTCAGTTTGGCCAAACTCATTTTCGCTGGCAAAGATGTTATTGAACTGGTTGAGCAACATCTTGAATTGCATACGTTGGAGTGGATCTAAGTTTCCCATGTTCATTTGTTCTAATTGTTCTGGTTGGAGCAAATAACATTCACTTCGTCCGTATATTGTTTGTAATGTGATATTGACATATCTATAAAGTTGTGGAAAGTTTGGAATGGGGTTTGGTAGTTGATCCTCCATTTCAGTATTTAAGTATCCAATAATAGTTCCGGCTGGTATTTTTATAACATTTTCTGTATTGTTGTAGATGAGAATTTTGATGTGGCTGTAATTTTTTGCTGATATGTGGAGATTGATAAGTCCAACTTCTCCTAATTCACAAAGACTGGCTTCTGCTTCAAAAATTTGTGCTTGGTCTTTTTCTTTTCTTTCTATTGCTAGCATGTACTGGTTATATAGTGAAATGGAAATAGCTTGACCAGTTGAGATAATTTCTTCTTGGCCAACAATTTCTTCCTTCACCATATTAACTGGTACATCTATTCTACCCATTGACCCAAATCCCTGTATCCCTTTTGCTGTTATTCCTAACTCTTTTTTATTTCCCACTGGTACTAACTGAGCTATTTTAACCAAAGGTAAAAATATTGCCTGTGTTATCTTTTTGTTTGGCTCTATTATATAGGCTTTTTCTAAGTCATTTTGTAGCATAGCAATGATATTTTTTACATATCCCACATCAATTATTTCTCCTCTTATATTAATCCCTCTTTTTGCTAAACTACTCTTAGATGCTAATTGAACCATTGTTGTTGCCAGAATTTCTAGTGTTACTTTCAGATCAATGTAGGTGCGTGAATGTGGTTCCAATTTGATGGCCTCTTTTCCTGGATACTTTAGATCAAACCCTGCATCAGTATCATGCACACGTTCTGGCATAATACCTTCCCCATTGTTATTATACTATTTCAACTCTTGTTCTTTGGAGAGATCTGGTAGTGCAATGTATTGTTCATAGTTTAAATTAGAGTTTGAATCTGAGTTTGAATTGTCTTTGTTGTTATTGTTATTTTAAATAGAGCTGGAACCAGTGTTTTTGTCGTCATTGTCAGAGTCTGGATTGCGCTTGATCAGTGATTCTAATTCCAAAGCACAGCTGTTGATTGGTTCTTCTTCTTTAGGGATCATGTAGATCATGCATGGTGGTGAATTGTAAATAAGATCACAATCATTACAATATTCAAAGTCAGTGGGAATTAAACAATGGTAATACAGTCTAGTATTTAACTGTGTTAGCCATTGTTCTTGCTCTTCTTTAGTGAGTGCCAAGTTTTGATAGTGTTCATGGAACTCTTCTGGTTCCAGAAAATTTATGACTGGCTCTGTATCCCAGTCAAGTTCAATGGGTTCTAGTGGGTTGTTTTTAATTGTCCTAATTTCTTCTAGTGATGTGCCTTCAATTTTGGTGATTGCTATCCTCCAAATTTTGTCGTCGTCATGTGGACAACTGTTCAGTTGCTGTACAGCTTTTCTCTAGGCAGCTTCTATGAGTGTTCTTTTCTTAAACCAGTCGCTAATGAGGATCATGTATTGGCAGAACATATCGCATGTTCCTCCTCTCCCCAGAATGTTGTTCTACATTCCTTTGTCAAGAAGAGTTTTTCTACAGGCTATACATGGTGTATTATCCCATTTTCCCATTCGTTTTGGTCTTCCAAAACATTTGACATGGCATGTGCGAGAATAGAACTTGGTTGCTGTCTGATATTCTTCATCGTCGCCACAGCATGCGCTCATTGACGACAATTTTTTGCTGCAATCAATGCATATCAGTTTGGGTTGGCAATAAATCGATGATCATTGTTGACCATTGGTGTATAGAATATAAGTGTTGTTGGCTTGAGTGTTTTTTTCCTCCCTTTCTTTCCCTTTTCCTTTTTCTTCTTTCCACTCCCAACTCAATGGTTTTTCCTGTTCGTTGTTAGTTCAGGTCAAATTGTCTGTTTCTCAGATCAGTTCTTCTTTTTGCTTTCCCTTAAGGTTGTCATTCCACGAGAGTATCAGTGGTAGTTTGTTGTGGTCAGTGTCAGCCCAGGAGACTTGATAAGCTTTTCAGGTAGGTTTCTCTTTCTCCTTCTCTAGTTTGATCAATAGTTTCTCTTTTGGAAAAGTCTTGAAATGGCCACACATGGCTGGTACACATATGTGTTGGCCCTAATATGTTAGCTGGAGTTTCTGGGTGTTCCAGTCTAACATCGCGTTGACTTTGGATAACCAGTCATTATTAACGAAAGCTTGGTATTGAGTGGCTTTTATCACTAGAACTTTAATGGGAGTCACAATGCCATTGACTTTAAAAGGGAAGTTGTTGATTTTGCTAATTGGAGTTTTGATTGCTCAGTTGGCTGTGATGATTCTGGCGCTGACAGCTCGATCAACTTGGCAACCTAATTGATCCATGAGTTGTTATGTGATAATGCTGCCTGCTGAACCACTGTCAAGGATCAATTTGATGAATTGTTCCTCGACTTTGGCGTCAGTGTACATTGCAGTGATTGGTTTGGCTTCCACTAAATAATGGCGTTGCAGTTGTTTCCTCAAATTTGAATGAGAATATAGTAGCCAAAGACTCATCTTTGGTGATAGTAGCAGGTGAGATATTACTGGTGAGTGGTTGTTTTTGGGCGAATACCGGATTATTGGTTGAGGCGTCTTCTGGGGTGACCAGGAGACTTAAATAGTTCTGGGGTTGACCAGTACCCGAATTCCACCTGTGTAATCCAGATGGTTGCTGTGAAGAACTGGGGATCAGTTGATGAACTACCATCACCAATCTCCAGCACTGTTGAGTCATTCTCGGTCTTTGGATTCCATTGGGTGGTAAGCTTTGGGGTGGTGTTTGGATTTGTTGGGGCTGATAGATTATTTGTGGCTGCGGTTGTTAATAAATTACTTGTGGCTGTTATTAATAGATTGGAGCTTGATACACTGGAGGTTGATAGACTGATGACTGCATCACTGGTAGGTAAGCAGGTTGGTTTTGATTTGGGTACTGATTTGGAGTTTGGAACCGGCAATTGGGGTTCCGATATTGATTTCCCAATCGTTGGTTATTTAAATGCTGACGACAGTCAATTTGGATATGTTTTTGTTTACCACAATAATGGCAGATATGCATTTCCTGTTGCCACTGTTAATTGGTCAATGAAGATAAACGTGGTTGATTTTGGACATGATTAGAGTTTCCATGATTATTGCGTCATTGTGGAGGCTAATAAATGGCATGATTGTTAGCTAAGTATCTTTCCAATCTCTTTTTAATTAATTCACTGAACTTCTCCAATTTGGAATCCAATTCAGATGATCCATTTATTACTAGATTAATGGCTTGGGCATGGTTAGTTTCTGACTCAGCGGATTCAAAATCCCTGGTGCATGTGATTGTGTTTTGAAGAGTGCCTGGATACAACGGACGTACATGTTGCAAGATGCTGCTGCGCAGGCTATGGATAAACTGGTTGAGTATCTGTGGGGCTGTGAAATAGTTGGCATCAATTGCTTGAATTTGGCGCAAATTTCGATGAAAGCATCTCAGGTAAGTGGTGATTGCTTCAGTTTCTCTTTGTTTTATGGTGGTAAATGTATTGACTAGGCAATTAATGCTGTTATTATTGCTAAAGTATCTTAAGAATTCCACTTTGAAGGCATTGAAATCTTGTGGTTTATTAACCAAGCTTTGATACCATGAATTGGTGGTATTCTTGAGAAAATAGGGAATGGCTTGCATTGCTTGGGCATCATTCCATCCGTTGGCTGTGATGGCCTTTTCTACATTATTCAGCCATACTTGAACATCATCTTCTTCGCCAGTAAAGTTGTCAAGTTTTGCAATTGGTGCATAGACCATTGGATCTAAGTTAGGTGGTTGTGGTGGCTGTTGAAGCAGTTGTTGTTGTACTGGTTGTTGGGGTGGTAGTTGAGGTGGCTGTTGTATGAGTTTGGCTATGGGATTAATCAGCAGTTGATTGATAACAATTACTGAAGGTAAGTTCTGCTGATTAATTAATTCGGGGTTTGGATTGTTCTGTCTTTGATGATTCAGAGTTTTGATTTTTGAATTTTCTAGATTTAGATTTTGCTGAGTTTGAAAATTTGGGGTTTCAATTTCTAGGTTTTCAGTGATTGGGTTCTGGTAAGTTAATTCTTGATCCTCTGATTCTTTTTCCTCTTTTTCTGATTTTGCTGCTTTCCACGGATCAGAGATTCTGAAATCTGGTGGAGGTGGTGGTAATCAAAGTCCTGATGGAGTTGATGATTGTGAATTAAATCCCTTAAAGTATTTACCATATGGTCCTAATAATTCTGTTTTCCTTTGTCTACTTTGGAATGAGAATCATTTAAATGCTAATGTTACAATTGATGGAAACATATCTGTTGATGATATTGTTACAGGTTGGAGTAACAAGCTAACGGATAGCAAGGGAGAACAGTATTGTAGGGTGATGGAAATAAACAAAGAAGGAATTACAATAAAGAAGTGAATTGAATAAGTAGGAATTCAATGTGCATGATCAGTCTCATAAAAATCACAGTTGCTAATCTTTTCTTAAATCTGAAGGTAGAAAAATAGTCCATGATTGTCAACAAGATAACACCGCTGCTATTATTCTATGCCTCAACTCGGCGATTCTTAGAATCAATAACAGGTATTATTGTGCTTTTCAATCGTTTCTTTATTCAATGAATTACAAGAACAAACCAATTGCTTCTCAGGCTAATTCTAACAAATACAAATCAAGAAAGGGAAAAGATAAGGTATGTGAATGCCAACAAATAGATATTTGAAGGTAAGGAAAGGGGAATAAGCGATTATGAAAGGAAGTAATTGATATTGTTTATTTCGTTACTTTGATCATGTCTTTCTACAGCTAAGGGAATTATCACTTATATAGTTATCTAAAATGGTCAATGACCAGATCAATGATCAGGTCAATGACCAGGTCAATGATCAGGTCAATGATCAGGTCAATGATCAGATCAACAGTCAGGTCATTGATCAGGTCAACAATTACTATCTAAAAATAGGGTGGCTAATTATATGACATCAGTGGCTAATACATGTGATAATTAATAAAAACTATGTGTTTCAACCATAACATCATCCTCTCCAAAGAGATTGAGCTCTGGCGAAATCAAACTATTTATGGGATAGTCTATGTGAAGAGTTTTGTCTAACTCAAAACTAACTAGTTTGTTGAAGTCTTTTGTGGATAGAGTATATAGTACTTTAGGCAAAATAAGCTTTGTATCCAAGAGACCAAATCTTTGTATAAGAGTTCTGGCTCTTTTAGCAATGGTCAAAACTCTTGGGACATCCAATCGTATAATGCCCAAAATTTCCACTTGTATCTCTGAAGTTGTTTTCTTCATAAGCTTCATGTCTTCTATGATTTCACCAAGATGACCATAGAGTTCTAGTTGTCTTCCATATGACAAG
>JAAOMT010000570.1:390305-402248 GCA_016748015.1 Geosiphon pyriformis | reverse complement strand
ATTGTTTTTGTTTTTCCAAAGTGTCCAGCTAATGGATCAGTGTACATATTGTAGATCACAATTTCTCTTTCTTCAAATCTAATGACTCTCTGGGGGCGGTCAGGATCTTTTCTATTTCTTTTATATAACTGGTTCTGGTGAATCAAATAGAAATTTGATTGTTTGCGCAAATGTTCTCTTTGCTGTCAAGTATAGTTTGGCGGGTATTGTCCTTTACCCAAAAATTTCATTAAAGCAGAGTAGTTGTCCAAGTCCATTATTGTGTTTGTTTGTGGGGGAGTTACAAATAATTAAGTTGGTTTGGTTTGAGAGGGTTTTACTATCACTGGATGGTAAGTCTGGAGAGAGCGTCAGTGTTTTGATGATTAGCTCCTTTGCGGTGTTGAATGTCATAGTCAAATTCGTCCAAGTGGAGTATCCAGCGAGTTATCCGTTTATGTTCCAGGTTTCTTTTGTTGCATAGCCAAACCAAAGCTTGGTGATCTGTTACCACCAAAAATTTCACATCCTTAAGATATTTGTCCCAGTAGCTGGTAGCCCAAACTACTGCTAAGCATTCCTGCTCAATGACTGAGTAGTTCCTTTCTGCTGGTGTAAGAGTTCTACTGGCATATGCTATAGCATGTTCTCTGTTATCTTCATCTTTTTGGGAAAGAACAGCACCAAGTCTATAGCCAGATGTATCAGTGTAGAGGATAAAAGGTTGATCCAAATTAGGTTGCATGAGGATGGGTTCTGTAACCAGTTTTTCCTTCAGAATTTCAAATGCTTTTTGTTGATGAGTGCTCCTGTAATGATTGATGTTTTTTCTAAGTAGCTGATTGAGAGGAGCAGCGATTTTGGAGAAATCCTTGACAAACTTGCAATAATAGGAGGCCAAACCAAGAAAAAAGCATAGTTCATGAACATTCATTGGTTGTCTAATGTTTTGAACTTTTTCAATTTTGGCTAGATCAGGGAAGATTCCATCTTTTGTAATAAGATGGCCAAGAAACTGGGTGAATTAACGTTCAAAGAATGATTTGATTGGATTGATCTTAAGACCAGCATTTCTAAGGAGGTCAAAAACCTTTTGCAAATGTTCAAGGTGTTCATCCCAGGTTTTTGAGTATATCATTATGTCATTCAAGTAAACTAGAACAAAGTTTTCTTTTACTGATTTAAATACTTTGTTCATTAAGCATTGAAATATGGGAGGGGCATTTATAAGACCAAAAGGCATGACTGTGAATTCGTAGGTACCATATTTGGTGATAAAGGCAGTTTTCTTTCTGCTTTCTGAATTCATCTCTACTTGCCAGAATCCAGCAGTTAAGTCAATGGTTGAGAAAAAAGTGGCACCATGGAATTGGTCTAGCATTGCATCAATCTTGGGAAGTGGGTATATGTCTCTTTCAGTAATGGCATTTAATTGGCGATAGTCAACACAAAAGCGTAGGGTTCCTCCTTTCTTGAATACCACTACAACTGGGAATGCCCATTCACTCTTGGTTTCCTGTATGAATCCAAAGGTTTTCATTCGGGTTATTTCTTTTTTGATAAACTCATCATTGTGCCTGTTGGATTGATAGGACTTCAAATGGATGGGGCAAGTTTCTCTGGTGATGATAGTGTATTGTATTACATGTGTACATTCAGGAGGTTCACCTTCTTTTGAGATAACTGGGCTGTTTCTAGCCAGCAGGTTTTCAATGTCTACTTTTCTTTCTTTTGAAGAAGGTTCTCTTTGTTCTACAACCAGTGATTGGATTTCAGGTGGTTTGTTTTCAAAGGACTTTTGGACTTCTTTTATTTCCTTTCGGAGTATCAAGCTGATTAGTTCTCAATCTTTGTAATAGATCAGACAGGACATGCATTCATTGCTAGGAGAGTACAATGGTTTGTCGCACCAGCACCGGGCACAAGAACCATGCCACCAATAACTGTATTTGGCTTTTTTGCCTGGTTTTCTGTCAAAGGTTCTTCTGAGCATGTCATAATAAGGCCAGCAGATCAGCTTGCCATTGACAATAATTCCTTCTTTATCTGCCTTGACATTATCTAGTGGTTTGCCATTGCTAGTGAAGATGGTATAGGCGAGTTCAGCAGTTTCTTCTTGTTCTTCTTGTTTTTCTTCTTCCTCACTTTCTTCATCATCTGATTCATCTGATTCATTTTCTTCTGGGCTCTGCTTGGGTACTGGGGGAGTTGTCCAATGGTGACACTTAACCACAATGGGTTTCTCACCACATCTGATGGTTAGTTTACAGAGTTCATAATCAAGCAAAGCCTTTGCTTTCTTGAGCCATTTATTGCCAACAGTAATGGTGTATTCTTTTGCTTCAGACACTTCCATATCAGTTTCAATGCTGATGCCATTGATGCGAACAGGAATAGCTTTGGCTATGCCAAGCCCTTTTTTCTTATCACCATACACATTGGTCATTGGTCATGTGAATGGTTCATCAATTTTTCTGCCAATTGCTTCAAGAAAGTGTTTGGCGATAACACTAACAGATGATTCACTGTCTAGGATCAAATTGATGAAGTAGCCAGCCACTTGGGCTTTACAAATTAGAGGAGTGACATTGCTATTGTCAGCAAGTCCAGCTTGGCAAGGGCGTTTATTGGTTTTAGGTGTCTTTTTCTTTGAAATCAGAGATTTGCAAAGATCTTTTCTGAATTGTGAATGGGTCATCAATTGGCCAAAGATTATATGTGCTGGGGTTTCTATAAGGTCTTTGACAACAGAATAGGGACCGGATTTTTGTACTATTTCTGGGGGTTCCAACTTTGGAGAGTTCTTGAAAACTTTGGCTTTTGGGGGCTTATTGTTGTCAGCAGTTGATGTAGAAGCTTTATTGGGGTCTAGAACAAAATCAACTTTGGCTTTTTTTTTCTTTCTTGTGGATTCAGAGGGGTTAATTGCTAATTTATTCATGTCATGGTCATCATCAGTTAAGTTAAAAGCATAAAAGGGGTTTTCTTCTGGTTGGTTTGCACTCTCACCCTTTGGAGGTGTGCCTACTAGTTTAAAGGCTGATAAACAGTGGCTTCAACTAGAAGATCTTCTCCAAAGAAATTGATGTTGGCATGATTGGGTTTTTGGTTGGGCACATTGTTGTTATTGGGTCTGTTGTTCTGAGCATCATTGTTTCTGGGAACTGGTGGAGGTAGTGGAGGATTGTTGCAATCTCTTGAAAAGTGTCCAGTTAATCCACAGCAATAGCATACAGGTGGGCCACAATTTTGTTGTCTTTGATAAGGTGGTTGCTGGGGCTGATTGAAGTGTGGTTCAAATCTGGGTCTTTGTGGTTGCTAATTTTCTCTGACTGTTTGGGTTAAGGGTTCTAATAACCGAGCAAGATTTGCTGTGAGTCTGTCTATTAACTGTTCATTTGGATCTTGAGTGTGAGTGGCAAAAGAAGTAGCAGCCATTTGAGGGGCAGGAGCCATGACAGGAACAGGAGCAAAAACTGGTAGTGTGGATCCCAAGTGCATCCTTTGGTTGTCTTCAATTCTTTGTGCTAATTCAATGGCCATATCTATGGTGAGATTATCTTTCAGGGCCAGGAGGGGCCAAAGAGCATACGATAGATTAGTTCTCAATCCTTTTGTGAAGAAATGAATTTTCTGCTCTTCTGTCCAATTTCTTCCAGTGTCTACTCGTTTGATTAACTTTCTGATTGCTTTGGCATATTTGGTTACAACTTCACTGGGACCTTGGGTTCTTCTTTCCAATTCCATATGCCATTTTGATATTAATATTGGGGTTCTGAACTTGTTTTCAAATTGGGTAGTGAAAGAAGTATTGATATCTCCCACATTTGCTGATGTCCATCTAATGATTCTTTGCTGGGCATTGGCATCTGTTTCTTGTGAGAACCAGGTAGCAGGAGATTTTTGAAGGTAGCCACCAATGATTTGGAACTTGTACTCATCATAATATTGATTGGTTGTAACAGCTCTTTCAAAGTCATCCAACCATTTAATTGGATCTTGTGCATCACCTCTAAATAATAGTATTGGGGTGTTGTTTCTTTGCCTTAGAGCAGTTTGTATACCTTGGAGGGCAGCCAGAATGTTTACTTGCATGGGGTCATTAACCATTGGTTCAGGGGTAACTGTTTGTGTAGACGAGTCTGATTTGCTTGATAAAAGATCAAAAACAGGAACAGTTTGGTAGCTTTCTTCTTCTGTTTCAAAGAGAGTTTCAATTGTTTGATGGCCAGCAATCCAAATATGGATTTGATGATTCAGATATTCGAAATCAGGGGGCTGTTGTTCAAAGGTTGCAGAATATAAGAGCTGATTGATACTGTTGTTTCTTTCTTCAAAGTCATTTTCAAAATAAGCTTGGTCAAAGTAATAAGTTGTATAAGCTGTATAGGTTTCAGCTAAATGCTCGTTCAGGAACCAGTTCCAAAAGTCTTGGAATTGTCTACTAGATTGTTCTTCAAGGGAGAAGCAGATCAAGCAGGAGGGCAGAAAATTAAGTTCAATGAAACTTTGGTCGTTTCTGTTGTGTACTACAAAGTGTTCTTCTGATTGCTGTGGCAGATATGAGTAATCACCCATACAATGAGGGAATAAGTGAATTTTGACAACCTCACAGGGAGCACCACTTTTATGTTACGGGTTGGAGTAACAAGCTAATGGATAGCAAGAGAGAACAGTATTGTAGGGTGATGGAAATAAACAAAGAAGGAATTACAATAAGGGAGCAAATTGAATAAGTAGGAATTCAATGTGTGTGATCAGTCTCATAAAAATCACAGTTGCTAATCTTTTCTTAAATCTGAAGGTAGAGGAATAGTCCATAATTGTCAACAAGATAACACTGCTGCTATTATTCTATGCCTCAACTCAGCGATTCTTAAAATCAATAACAGGTATCATTGTGCTTTTTAATCATTTCTTTATTCAATGAATTACAAGAGCAAGCCAATTGCTTCTTAGGCTAATTCTAACAAATACAAATCAAGAAGGGGAAAAGATAAGGTATGTGAATGCCAACAAATAGATACTTGAAGGTAAGGAAAGGGGAATAAGCAATTATGAGAGGAAGTAATTGATATTGTTTATTTCATTACTTTAATCATGTTTTTTTACAGCTAAGAGAATTATCGCTTATATAGCTATCTAAAGTGGTCAACGATCACTATCTAAAAATAGGGTGGCTAATTATATGACATCAGTGGCTAATACATGTGATAATTAATAAAAACTATGTGTTTCAACTGTAACAATATGTTGATGGCACTTTCAGGTGTATAGTGGTAGGATGGGTTGCTTGGGGATTCAATTCTGTTTTTCTTCCAAGTAGATGGCTGTATTTTTCTGGATGTTACTGCTGGTGTTTGTAGTTTTCCCTTGCTTTTATTAGCATATATAATTGAATATCTTTGTTGAATGTGGTGTTTAATTTCCTTGTTGATCTCAGTGATGATAGATGCGAAATTATGATTTGTTGGCAGGTTGGTGTTGTGAATTAACTCCCTATAGAAAGTTTCTCTTGCTGATTCAGTATTCACTGGTGTTTTTAATAAAGAGGAAATCTTTTTGTTGACATAAAAATTGAAGGCTGATTCAGTGGATATATGATTGTGGTTTAATTCCAAGTGTTAACAATAGTGTTGAAATAAGAATTTTGCAAATCCTAAATGGTTTGCTCCTATATTTTCTGATTCTGCCATTTTTGGATGGTGTTTGTTGGTGCTGGTTCTCTATAGGATTATACCTCACAGGGAGCACCAAATATTACAGTGTTACAGTTTAAGAATTTAGAAAAAAGAATCATAAAAATAATACAAACTATTCAATCATAATATAGCACAGTAATAATCTTAGAAAGGTAATGATTAACATAGTAGCAAACACCATCTCGCGATAGTAGCAAGCACCAGTTCACAATAGCAGCCAACACCAACTGGTGATAGCAGCAAACACCAGGTTGAAATATCAAAAAGAAAGTATTTTCTCATAGAACTACAAACATGTATATATACAGTAGTTTTAATATTGGGAAATAATCAATCAAGTAATAAAAATCATAACTTATCAAGCAATAGATCCAATTTTATCCAACAAACTCCACTTTAAATCATACTTTCAAATTAAATATCCCAAGAAACCTTTAAAATCAAAAAGAAATGAAAAAGAATATTTAAAACTGAACTATCACAACCCAAAGTATTAAGAAACTTACTTGTATTATTTATTGAATGAAACTATCATTCATCAACTGAATCCCTTGGAAGAATAATCCTTGATCAAGATTATTCACGTTGTTACTAATTGATAAAAGCTTTATTGTGAGAATTAGAAAAGCACTAAAGACCATTAACATTCTGTGTTTTTAGATTAGAGAAACACATCAGGCAATTGCAAGGATAGCCTCAGAGAAGACCCCAGACAGTGGGTAGATTTCAGTTCAGCCTCTGAAAAGGAGTACATAAACACACATAACAATCAAGAATTAAAGAATAACTTACATCGCAACAGTAAAAAGAAAGCCTTCAGTGTAACAGTGACATTATCACACAAATAGAACTGAGGAACTCACGAAAGACTGATTGCAATTAAAGTGGGATATCAGCAATTAAATATAATAAGAAAACCATCCCGTAACATTTGGTGAACCCTACGAGGAAAGAAAATCAAAAAGGAAATAATAATTAGCAATAATTCATTGCTAAAAAGGAAAAGACAAAAGTGGCGACAAAAACCCCTAATCTTACTGTTCTTGAATTCTGCCATGCTATTTACACACAAAATCAAAGTGATCTTGGATTACCAGAAGGGTGTTGTCCAGCAGAATCTGCCCTCACTTATTATATCAACGCCAGAATAAATTATCATATAGGAAAGGAAGAAGAACCACACGACGCAAAACTTGGATTGTATAGAGAATTATCACAATACACTACAAAAAAAGTAGCAGTAATAGCCGCAACTATTGTCAAAATCCATCGAGAAATTGAGCAATACGCCAATGAAAATTTTCTAATATCCACAAGAAACACTAGGGAACGCGCCAACAAAACCAAAGAAAATTTAGAAACTAATCAGGAAAGTAACCAGCAAAAACTAGAAACACCAGCTTAAACGCCAAAGAAAACTGTCACTCAATCAATAAAGAAACAATGTATTTATTCACCAGAAGATAAATCATACCATTTTTCACCAGAAAATAAGATACAAATTCCATTAGGAGCTGCATCATCATCAACATCAACTCCACAAACACCAAGAACTCCTAGTTATATTGATAAAATTAAACAACGTAACTGGGGAGACATACCAATTACAGGAGGATATTCATCACTATTCCAAAACCCTCTTTTTCAGCCAAAATTTAGAACAGGGTTTGAAAACCGTGAAGAGGAGTCTGAATCAGAATCTGAAAAAGAGACCAGTGAAAAAACAATCACAAGACCAGTCACTGGAACAAGCAGCCAGTCCAGAAACCAAGAAACTCGTGATCAAGAGGAAGAACCGGATATAAGGGAAGCCACCTTTAGGAACACTCAAGGAAATATCATCCCACCTCCTCTTAGACCAATAAACCCACTAGCAGAAAACGGCAACGAAATGACCACACCATATATTACAAGACTAACAGATTTCTCAGGAGAAGAAGAAGAAACGGACGTGCACACATGGCTCAGAGAAGCACAAAAAACCATCCAGGCAAATAACTGGAATGACCAAAGAGCAATTTAAACATTACCTTTCTTCCTGAAAGGCACAGCCGACTCGTGGTATCAAAGCCTAGAAACAAAACCCATGAGCTTCGCCAAATTTAAAAATGCACTCCTGGAGTATTTTAGCGACCCAAACGCCATAATCCAACTACAGAATGAATTCAATACTATCAAGCAAAATACCAGTGAAACTGTTACCCAATACCTTGCTCGATTCAATCGAATTCGCCGTCAGATTGAAGCGATTGAACAAGGATACTACACTGATCCTCAGGTTTTAAATCAGTTTATTAGAGGATTAAAAAGCAGCATTTTAGGAAGAGTACGCCCTGCCCACCCTAATTCCTTACCAGAAGCTGTTACGCTCGCCAGAGCCCTTGAATCAGCTGAGAAAGAAGCTAATCATAGTCAAATGGTTAACATGGTAATGGAGAAAAATAAGACAGAAACATTAGAGAAAAGAGTAACGTGATTAAGGGAAGAATTCTCTAAGAAAATAGAAAGTTACCTCATCCCGGATCCGAGAAAAAATACATACCAACCACCCCAAAAACGCAGCCAGGAAGTCAGCGACAGTCGAAATAATCGCTCGTCGCGCCAGGAATTCAGAACAGAAACACGTGCCTGCCATTTTTGCAAATGCGTAGGACATTTGATTAGTCAATGTCAAACACGAATGATGCAGGAAGCATGCGAAAATAATTACTACGCGCCACCCCAAATGCCCAGAAACCAGTACACGCCAATACCACGCCAATATCCCACCATGTATCAAAATCAAGGAGCTTACCAGCAACAGCCCATGATAGCCAACCCGAATTGGCGTCCCGAGGCCCAAAATCAGCCCATGTGGAACCAAAACGCGTTGGTCCAGAGGAATCCAAACCACGCCGGAACCAATCAGCAAACCAATCTAAACTACCAAAATTATCAACAAACTTACCTTAATATACCGGAAAACCTGATCATCGGAAACAATGATGGTAGAAACATAAACAGAACCAAGAATTCTTCCAAATTGAGCCAGACAATACCACCAGCAGTTGCCACTGAAGATAGCAGCCTCGCAGCTATTTTTCCTTTTGAATTAGAGGAAAACGAGGCTATGTTCAGTGGAGCAGCATTGGACGAAAAACACCCAATCACTGCTATGTATACGGAAGCCACTGTAAACAATATCCCAATAAAACTTATCTTAGACAGCGGATCCACTGGAAGCATCGTAACGCTTCAACTAGTAAACCAACTGGGTTTCAAAGTTGATCGTGCCGCGACGTCCCAAATCATAACAGCCAATGGAAGTACAAAGCTGCCTTATGGCGAAATCAACTCATTTCCTTTCGAAATTAACGGCATAGTAATACCTACAAAAGTATTAGTAATGGACACTACACAATATCAAGTGTTAGTAGGGAATGACTGGCTAACAAAAGCCAACACCACCCTAGACTGGACCACCCAAGAGCTTCTGATCAATTATAATGGCCACCAGGCCAAAATTCCAGCCACCTGTGGCCACTTCCAAAAATCCAGCGCCAACCAAAGACCTATCTTCGAATTTGAGGAAAATCCAGCACTACTAGCCATCGAAACCTATTAGCTCTCTTGGGCTGATGACCAAAGAACAGAACTACCAGCCATACCAATGTGGACCAGCGAAGAAAGATCCGAATGGAACCAGGTAAGTTCACGAAGAAACCACCAGCGGCGCAGACCAAAGCTAGAATGCTCAGTTTGCAAGAAGAAACTCTCGTCTATCACTGCGTGCAGCACACCGGACGAAGACCCAAGAAACCCCACCCACTACTATTGTAACCGTTGTAACAAAGAAAAATACGGTTACCCAAAAAGACATGGAAAATGGGACGAGGAACCGTGCCTCGCTTGTGGAGAACCGTTACCAAGAGAGTGCGACTGGAACGACTTACCAGGCAGAGGAGGAACGTGTGACGCAACTTGCCAATACATGATCCTCATCTGTGACTGGGTAAGAGGAGGAATGCCATTCGAAGCAGCGTTCAACAGAGCGTTAAAAAGACTACAGCACTACCCACACGACGAGGACGAGTTGTACAACACCACACAAGCCAAAGTAAGAGAAGGAACCGCCAAAGAAATACAACGTTGGAAAGAGTCAGCCGAAGTAGCCGACGAAGTCGCCAGCTACAACATGTTTGACCCAGTGGACAAAATCCAGGACTACTACCAACAACTATGCTCCACTCGACAAGAACAAGAACAATACCTCACCCAAATCAACACTTACCTCTGCGAAAACTGTCTCATTCCATGCCAAAGTCAGTGCTGTGAAGAGTGTCAAGACGAAAAAGACTTAGAAAAAAAAATGGAAATTGAGAATCAGCAGTCTCAAAATCAATCAATAAATCAACAAGACTCACCTGACGGTCCCAAGTCAGAAAAATTTGTAGCCTATACCGACCTAGAACAGGTGACCGACATTCGATACTTCGACAATGGGCACTTAGGAATAATACCTGAAAGAGCCCATCCAACTGACACCGGATTCGATCTACGTTATCCGGAAGACCAATCCACAATGTTACCACCCAGGAGCATCACCAAAATCGACCTAAAAATAGCGGTTGAAATTCCGCCAGGAATAATGGTTCAAATGGTGTCGCGATCAAGCCTCGCGAAAAAAGGAATAAGCATTCAAGGAGGAGTAATTGACTCCAGATACACTGGAAATTTGTGCCAGTGGAAAATTGTGAGGAATTGTCACAAACAACGAGAAAAACTTTTGGTTTCGGATCGACAGAAAAAGGAATTGAAGCGAATTTCGCTGAAATAATAGAGGAAAAAGACGAAGTAATTAAAAATGAGCAGTCCATCACGCTCTTACCATATGGAAAATCAGAAATAAGAATAAAAAGGACAATTAAAGAAAAAGACCTAATATTTGAGCCCTACCCAGAAACTTGCCAACAGTTTCTCATAGGACTTACTAATCTTTTTATTCCAGCTGATAAAGCTCAATGGATAAAAATTTCTATCGCAAACACCACAGAAGAACCCGTCTACATTCCGGAAGATACCATCATTGGATATCTCGGAACGGAGCTAGAAAACGCATCAACACCACAAGAAATTCTAAATTTCCCAAAAATCGCTCTCTATTGTGAACTCACTTCAATAAATTGGCAACAACCAGTAGAATGCTATCAATTTACACCAGAAGAATTGGCCAAATTAAACATTGGAACAATGGATCCCGACCAACAGCGACAATTAAAAGCATTAATTTTAAAATACTCTGATATATTTTCAAGAAATGGCGAATTTGGAAGAACCAACTTGGTTCAACACCAAATCCCCACTGGAGACGCCAGACCTGAAAAACAACGCGCTTACTGTGTCCCACCAATGGAGCATAATTTTATTAGAAAAGAAGTCCAAAGCATGTTGGAAAAAGGAATAATACAACTATCAATGAGCCCATGGTCCTCACCAGTTGTTTTAGTAAGGAAAAAGAACGGAAAAATTAGATTTTGCGTCGACTATCACAAACTAAACAGCAAAACAACCAAAGACTCATACCCAATACCGTTAATTGACGAAATCTTCGACGTTTTTGGAGGAGCAAAATGGTTTTCTACACTGGACTTGACTAGTGGGTACTGGCAAGTGGAAATGGACCCAAAGGACAGGCATAAAACAGCATTCACAACACAAAATGGCAATTATGAGTTCAATGTAATGCCATTTGGATTAACAAATGCTCCCGCAACATTCCAAAGACTAATGGACGTAATTTACTCCGGAATCCTGTGGCAATTCGTTGTTGTCTACTTGGATAATACAAATGTTTTCTCGTCAAAATTCACGGATCATCTCCAATATTTACAACAAGTTTTTGAGAGATTGAGACACGCTGGACTTAAACTAAATCTAGAAAAATGTTTCTTTGGGAAAAATGAGCTAGCATTTTTAGGACACGTAGTTGGAAAAGATGGAATAAAACCAGATCCATCAAAAATAGACAAAGTGAAAAATTTTCCAGTACCTTGAAACGTTTCAGAAGTTAGAAGCTTTTTAGGATTCGCATCTTACTACCGCCGCTTTGTAGAAAACTTTTCAAACATCGCCAAACCCCTTAATTACCCACTATCTAAAAATGTGAAGTTTAAATGAACTGAAGCACAACAAAAAGCTTTTGAGTACCTTAGACAAAAGCTCATTGAATCACCAATAATGATCTATCCGAATTTCAACAAGAAATTCATTTTGGCCACAGATG
>JAAOMT010000570.1:312039-388400 GCA_016748015.1 Geosiphon pyriformis | reverse complement strand
CAACCATAAACATAATAACAACCAACAGTATTGGATGACTTACCAACTCGCAATTTCAAGAATTACAACAACAAATTAATAACACAGTATTGAACCACTATAGTAACTTAGAATTTAATGAAGAAATTAACTTCGATTTCGACAGAGCTCAATCTTGAAAGGAGGGGATAATGTTACAGTTTAAGAATTTAGAAAAAAGAATCATAAAAATAATACAAACTATTCAATCATAATATAGCACAGTAATAATCTTAGAAAGGTAATGATTAACATAGTAGCAAACACCATCTCGCGATAGTGGCAAGCACCAGTTCACAATAGCAGCCAACACCAACTGGTGATAGCAGCAAACACCAGGTTGAAATATCAAAAAGAAAGTATTTTCTCGTAGAACTACAAACATGTATATATACAGTAGTTTTAATATTGGGAAATAATCAATCAAGTAATAAAAATCATAACTTATCAAGCAATAGATCCAATTTTATTCAACAAACTCCACTTTAAATCATACTTTCAAATTAAATATCCCAAGAAACCTTTAAAATCAAAAAGAAATGAAAAAAAATATTTAAAACTGAACTATCACAACCCAAAGTATTAAGAAACTTACTTGTATTATTTATTGAATGAAACTATCATTCATCAACTGAATCCCTTGGAAGAATAATTCTTGATCAAGATTATTCACGTTATTACTAATTGATAAAAGCTTTATTGTGAGAATTAGAAAAGCACTAAAGACCATTAACATTCTGTGTTTCTAGATTAGAAAAACACATCAGGCAATTGCAAGGATAGCCTTAGAGAAGACCCCAAACAGTGGGTAGATTTCAGTTCAGCCTCTGAAAAGGAGTACATAAACACACACAACAATCAAGAATTAAAGAATAACTTACATCGCAACAATAAAAAGAAAGCCTTCAGTGTAACAGTAACATTATCACACAAATAGAACTGAGGAACTCACGAAAGACTGATTGCAATTAAAGTGGGATATCAGCAATTAAATATAACAAGAAAACCATCCCGTAACAACAGGTAATTATTTCTGCTGTTGAATTAAATAATAAACTCATAACTCAGTGCTCAAAAGCTACTTCTGTGGATGGGGTTCTGCAAGTGTTGTATCTGAAGGTTTTGATGGAGTTCTTTGTATAATGGACAGAGATTCGATAGTGTCGATAGTAGATATATCTTTCCAAGAGTTTTCCCAATTTTTTTCTTAACATGGTGGCCAGATTTAGTCTGGCAGTCTTGCCCTTTTGGTAAACTATCTGATAATATATATAAAATCCTACCCTTATTTCTGGGTCTTTTACCAGGCTATCCTTGACATCAATAACTCAGTACTTAATCTTTTAATCAATTAGTATACAACAACAAAATCAAAAATAAAATAAAATAAAATAAAGAAAATAAAAAATAAAGAAAATAAAATAAAGAAAATAGAGAAAATAAGCCAAGGCAATTTGGTATGTTAATATCTTGTCAATAGCCATGATCAAGAGCTATTGTTCCAGTGTGGTTAAGTATTAATTACTATCAACATGAAGTGTTGATAGTAGAGAGTGGGTTGAGATATGGAATAATTATTTATTTAATGATTGGAAACTGAAATGTTGCTTAGATTAAATTTAAAACTGAGAGGTTTGTCTTTTTAGCTTCTAATCCTACTGCTATATATACATAATTAAGATTCCTTAATTTCTCAATTTTTTATGACAAAAATCCTAGAATTCCTGGAATCCTGCAATTTCTTTGAGAGGAATCCTGGAATTCTGGAATCCTGCGATTCCTTTGAGAGGAATTCTAGAATTCTGGAATCCTACAATTCCTTGTTGAGGAATCCTGAAATTCCTGAAATCCTGCAATTCCTGAGAGGAATCCTGGAATTCCATATTTACTATGCCTACTTCTGATTGGCTAATATCTACTGACTAATAATATTATATTTCTTATATTCTATGAGTAACAGCGACTGAGATATTTTATGAGACTGATCTCACACATTAAATTCATACTTATTTAATTCGCTTTTTGAAGTTGAATTTTCTTTGATTATTTCCATCACCCTACAATTCTGTTCTTCCTTGCTATCCATTAGCTTATTACTCCAACTCGTAACATAAAAGTGGTGCTCCCTGTGAGGTTGTCAAAATATATCTTGTTTCCTATTGTATGGGTGATTATTTATATCTGCCATAACAATCAGATGAACACTTTAAAGCACACAACAAAAACAATCTAGACTTTATTGAACTCAATCCTTTGCTCTCCTGCTTGATTTGCTTTTCCATTAAAGAACAATCCAGTAGACAATTCCAAAACTTTTGGAACTGGTTCCTGAACAAGCATTCAACTGAAACCTACACAACTTATACAACTTATTACTTTGATCAAGCTTATTTTAAAGACAACTTTAAAGAAAGAAACAACAGTATCAATCAGCTTTTATATTCTACAACCTTTAAACAACAGCCCTTTGATCTCGAATATCTGAATCATCAGATTCACATTTGGATTGCTGCTCATCAATCAACAGAAACTCATCTTGAAACAAAAGAAGAAAGCTATCAAACTGCTTCTGTTTTTGATCTCTTTTCAAGTAAATCAGAACACTCTACACAAACAGTTATATCTGAACCAATGGCTCAAGACTCTCTGCAATAAAACATTCTGATTGCCTTTCAAGATATACAGACTGCTTTAGGGTAAAAAAACAACACCCCATTACCATTATTCAGAGGTGATACTCAAGATCCAATTGAATAGTTGGATGATTTTGAAAGAGCTGCCACAGCAAACTAATATGATAATAAATACAAGTTCCAAATTGTTGGTGGCTACCTCCAAGGCTCTCCTGCTACTTGGTTCTCACAAGAAACCAATACCAATGCTTAGTAAAGAATCATTAAATAGGCACTGGCAAATACTGAAGAAAACAACACCTTTTTCACTACCCAATTTGAAACTAAATTTAAAACTCCCATTTTAATCTCAAAATGGCATATGGAATTAGAAAGAAAAACTCAAGGCCTTGGTGAGGTTGTGACAGAATATGCCAAAGCAATAAAGAAATTTATTAAATAGATAGACTCTGAAAGAAATTGGACAGAAGAGCAGAAAATACATTCCTTTACAAAAGGACTGAAAACTGATCTATCATATGCTCTTTGGCCCTTCCTGGCCTTGAAAGATAATCCCATAATGGACATAGTCATTAAACTTGCTTAGAGAATAGAAGACAATTAAAGAATGCATCTAGGATCTACACTTCCAGTTTTTGCTTCTGCTTCTGTTATGGCTTCTGCTTCCCAAATGGCTGCTATCTCTTTTGCTGTCCAAACTCAAGACCCAAATGAACAGTTAATAGATAGACTTACAGCTAATCTTGTCCAGCTATTAGAATTATTGGCCCAAGCAGTTAGAGAGAATTAACAACCCCAAAGACCCAGATTTGAACTCCGTTTCAATCAGCCCCAATAACCACCAAATTAAAGACAACAAAATCATGGCCCACCTGTGTGCTATTATTGTGGACTAACTGGACACTTCTTAAGAGACTGCAACAATCCTTCATTGTGCCCTCCAGCTTCTAGAAACAATAACAATAATGTTCCCAACCAAAAAACCAATTATGCTAACATTAATTTCTTTGGAGAGGATCCCCTAGTTGAAGCCACTGTTTATTAGCCTTTAAACTGGTAAGCACATCTTCAAAGAGTGAGAGTACAAGCCAACCAGAAGAAAACCTTTTTTATGTTTTTAACCTAACTAATAATAATCATAATATGGATGAATTAGCAATCAACATCTTTGAATCAACCAGAAAGAAGAAGAAAGCCAATGTTAATTTTGTCTTGGACCCAAACAAAGCATCCAAATCATCTGCTGATAACAATGAGCCATCAAAGGCTAAGGTTTTTAAAAATCCTCCAAAGTTGGAACCCCCAGAAATTGTACAAAAATCTGGATCCTATTCTGTTGTTAAAAATCTTATGGAAACCCCAGCACACATTATATTTGGCCAACTGATGACCCATCCACAATTCAGAAAAGATCTTCACAAATTATTAATACCAAAGAAAAAGACACCAAAGACCAACAAACACCCTTGCCAAGCTGGACTTGCTGATAACAGCAATATCACCCCTCTGATTTGTAAAGCCCAAGTGGCTGGTTACTTCATTGATCTGATCCTAGACAGTGGATCATCTGTTAATATAATTGCCAAACATTTTCTTGAAGCAATTGGCAGAAAGATTGATAAGTCTTTTACAAAACCAATGACTAATGTACATGGTGATAAAAAGAAAGGCCTGGATATAGCCAAAGCTATTCCTGTCTGCATCAATGGTATCAGCATTGAAACAGATATGGAAGTATCTGAAGCAAAAGAGTATACTATTATTGTTAATAATAAATGGCTTAAGAAAGCCAAAGCACTACTTGACTATAAACTTTGTGAGCTAACTATCAGATGTGGTAAGAAACTCATTGTGATTAAATGCTGATATTGGACAACTTCTCCAATACCCAAGCAGAACCAAGAAAAAGAACAATTAGATGAATCAGATAATGATAAGAGTGATGATAAAAAAGATCAAGAAGAACCAGAAGAAACTGCTAAACTTGCTTATACTATCTTTACCAATAATGGCAAGTTATTGGACAATGTTAAAGCTGACAAAAAAGGAATTATGGTAAATAGCAAACTGATCTGCTGGCCCTACTATAATATCCTCAGAAGAACTTTTGACAGAAAACCTAGCAAGAAAGCAAAATACAGTTATTGGTGGCATGGCCTTTGTGCATGGTGCTAGTGTAATAAATCTTTGTATTCACCAAGTGATGAATGCAAATCCTGTCTAATCTACTACAAAGATTGAGAACCAATTAGCTTGATACTTTGAAAAGAACTTAAAGAAGTACAAAAGTCTTTTGAGAATGAACCACCTGAAATTCAATTACTAGTTGTAGAACAAAGAGAACCTTCTCCTGAAGAAAAAAAAGTGAACATTGAAAATCTGTTGGCTAGAAATAGCCCAGTTATCTTAAAAAAAAGTGATACAACATATCATTACCACCAAAGAAACTTGCCCCATCTATTTGAAGCCTTATCAATCCAATTGACACAATGATGAGTTTATCAAAAAAGAGATAAACCAGATAAAAGATCTTGAATTCATACAAGAAACCAAGAGTGAATGGGCTTTCCCAGTTGTAGTGATATCCAAAAAAGGTGGAACTCTATGCTTCTGTGTTGACTACCACTAATTAAATGCCATCACTATAAGAGACATGTACCCACTTCCCAAAATTGATGTAATGCTAGATAAATTTAATGGTGCTGCTTTCTTCTCAACTATTGACTTAACTGCTGGATTCTGGCAAGTAGAGATGGATCCAGAAAGCAGAAAGAAAACTGCCTTTATCACCAAGTATGACACCTATGAATTCACAGTCATGCCTTTTGGTCTCACTAATGCTCCTCCCACCTTTTAATGCCTAATGGATAAAATGTTTGAATCAATAAAAGAAAACTTTGTTCTGGTTTACTTGGATGACATAATGGTATATTCAAAAATCTGAGATGAACATCTTGAACATTTACAGAAGGTTTTTGACCTGCTCAGAAATGCTGGCTTTAAGATCAACCCAATCAAATCTTTTATTGGATGCCAATCCACCCAATTTTTTGGTCATCTTGTTACAAAAGATGGAATCTTTCCTGACCTAGCTAAAGTTGAAAAAGTTCAAAACATTAGACAACCAATGAATGTTTCTGAACTACACTCTTTCCTTGGTTTAGCCTCTGTTACCAGTAGAATTTTAGGTATTAATTAGCATAAAATTACCCTTATAATTCCTATAATTAATTAGTATATTAATATCATTTCAAATTATTATTTATTATTTAATCAATTATCACATATTATGATTCAATTAAATAATCCAATTAGTATAACAAAAAGTAAGATGATCAAATTACACAATACCCTGAACTTTGTTACATTCAAAAATTCGCCGAAATTTACAGAAATTTGCCGAAATTTATAAGAAATTTGCCAAAATTTATAGAAATTCGCCGAAATTATGAATAGTTCACCCAAATTAATCAATAGTTCAGCGAATAACTTGTAGTCCATCAAAGTGTATCTTTAGTTTGCCGAAATTTGAGCAAAGAGAAAAAGTGCAAGTTCATAGACTAGTACTACAACAAGTTGTATAAAAAAAGAGCTTTTCTCTTTAAGAAAATATATCTTACTTTAGATTTATCACTTAGAACTATTCCTATATACACAAAAAGAAATGAATATCAAATAATTTGAAAAACCAAGTTCTTTAATTATTGCACTTGGAAAATCCCCAAAACCCAACTAACATTTTGAAATTGATTAGCTACCAATTTCAGTAAACTGTTAGTAACTCCAGGCCTGGATAGAAAACATTTCCCTTGACAGAATTCTATTTCTTTTATATTTCTTTTATTTTTTTTTTCTTTTCTTATTACAATCATTAAAGTAACCTACAGACAAGATTCCTGTAGAAGAGTTGACTTTCACAGCAAAGTAACTACACATTTTTAGTGAGCTTCCAGATGAGCAATTCCTGGAAAAGAATTGACATTTACTACAATGTAACTATACAAAGTAACTAGCATGAAATTGGCCATTCCACCCATAAGTTCAGCAGTTCAAATTATAGAAAATAATTTGAAGATAAATTCAGTTATTGGAGGTTCAACTACTTCTAGAAAATGTGAATTGGCAACCAACAGACAGTTACAACATTCAAGAAAAAAGACCAAAAATCTCTGATAACACCTTTTACTATCACAAATTTATCAAAAATTTCTCTAAAATTGCCTTTCCTCTTAATCAGCTATTTAAGAAAAATGTTAATTATTACTGGAGCACTCATCAACAAAAAGCTTTTGAATTTTTGAAGGAAAAACTTGTTACTGAACCAATTTTCAAACAACCTGATCTGAACCAACTTTTTATCCTCTACACTGATACATCTGGCTATGAACTTAGTGCTGTTTTTTCACAGAAAGATGAAAATGGCAGAGAACATGCTATAACATATGCCAGTAGATCCTTCACACCAGTAGAAAAGAACTATTCAATTATTGAACAAGAATGTCTAGCAGTAGTTTGGACTACCAACTACTGGGATCAATATCTTCTTGGTGCAAAATTCTTAGTGGTAACAGATTATTAAGCCTTGGTTTGGCTGTACAAGAAAAAAAAGCTAGAACACAAAAGAATAACTCACTGAATACTTCACTTAAATGAATTCGACTATGATATTCAATACTGCAAAGGAACAAATTATTAAAACACTGACACTCTATCTAGACTTACCATCCAGTGACAGTACAATCTCTCAAACCAAACCAACTTAATTATTAGTAACTCTTTCATAAACAAACATGATAATAGACTTAGACAACTACTCTGTCTTAATAAAATTTTTGGGTAAAAGACAATACCCACTTGAATACACTCAACAGCAAAAAAAACATTTGCGCAAACAATCAAATTTTTATTTGATCTGCCAGAACCAATTATACAAAAGAAACAGAAAAGATTCTAACCACCTCCAGAGAGTCATCAGATTTGAAGAAAAAGAAATTGTAATATACAACATGTACACTGACTCATTAGCTGAACACTTTGGAAAAACAAAGACAATTCAGAAAACTTTAACTCGCTATTATTGGCCTATTTTGGGAAAAAACATTGCTGAATACATTAAAACCTGTGACATCTGCCAAAGAAGAGACAAACCCAATTGCAAAGAAAATATCCATCCAATCTCTGTTGGTCAATTATTTAACAGAATTGGTATAGATGTTGTTGGACCTTTAACAATTACTCCTGATGGCAACAGATATATTATCACAGCTATCGACTATCTTACAAAATGAGTAGAAGCAAGAGCCACCCCAGACCAAACAGCAGTCTCAATAGCCAATTTCATTTATGAAGATATTATTTGTTGTCATGGCTGCTTCAAAGAACTTTTATCTGATAGAGGAAGAGCTTTTCTCAATACACTGGTTGAAAAACTTTGTAGAAAAATGAGAATACATTATAAACTTTCCTCTCTTTATTACCTCTAAACAAATGGCCTAATGGAACATTTCAATAGAACATTATGTGAAACCTTAGCCAAAACCAGTGAAGAAACAAACTTATGGGACAAAGTACTGTCTTCAGCTTTGTTTGCTTATAGAACTGTGAATCATGACATAACAAGTTATAAACCTTTTTATCTGCTCTATGAACACATGGCAACACTACTAATAAAAACTGATATTGAAACAATACTCTTTAAAAAGATCACAATAGGAAATTACAAAGATATTTTGCAAAGAAAACTTGGTACTATTCTTGACTCCTTGATAGAAGCATGAATAATTGTTTTTGAAAAAATAAAACAGTTCTAAGAAAAGCTTAAGAAAAAGAAAACCTATAAAATACTTTCTTTAAGTATTGGTGACTTGGTATTGGAATATCATTCAGACAGAGACAATGTCTATAGTAATAAATTTTCTAGCTGATGAAAAAGACCCTTTATAGTCAACAAAGTTTTGAACAATGGTTCTTATATTCTTCAAGATCAATCTGGAACAATCTTCAATGATTGTTCTGTTCATGATACATGACTCAAGAAATATCATAAACAACCTAATTGGCTGTCTGTTGTGGTAATACCAACTCAAATAATTAGCAAAAATCAAGTATAAATTAATGCACTATTCCCAAAACAGAGGTATCTTCAATCAACATAAACAATTATTTTCTAGATCAAAACATTCAAAACACCTTCTATACTCTTCATGAGTATTGGATCAAAAACTATCCAAATATTACTCTAACTATTGGAAAACAAACCACCATAACTGATAACAGTGAAACACATACTGTTATTAGACCAAAAAAAACCACTATTAGAAAAAAAAGAATTAGTAATAAAATGAATAAATATCTGTTGGAAAGTATAATAGCAGCTATACTCCTACTTTCCAACACAATTGGAAAAACACTTCAAGAAATTTTACTCATAGACAAAAACTTGTGATATGGAAGGCAATTAGAACTCTATGGTTGTCTTGGTAAAATCATAGAGGATATAAAACTCATGAAGAAAACAACTTCAGAAATACAGGCAGAAATTTTGGGCATTATACAGTTAGATGTCTTAAAAGTTTTAACTATTGCTAAAAAAACCAAAACTCTAATACAAAGATTTGGTCTCCTGGATACAAAACTCATTTTGTCTCAAGTGTTATATACTTTATCGACAAAAGACTTTAACAAACTAGTTAACTTTGAATTAGATAAAACCCTTTCAATAGATTACACCATAAATAGCTTAATTTCACCAGAGCTTAATCTCTTTGGAGAGAATGATATTACAGTTAAAACTTATACTTTTTATTAATTATCACATGTATTAGCCACTGATGTTATATAAATTAGCCACTCTATTTTTAGTAAGTAATCATTAACCTGATCAATGACCTGATCATTGATCTGATTATTGATAGTTATATAAGTGATGAATCTTTTAAACTATAGAAAAGTATAAAGAATGAAGAAATCAAAGAAATAAAATAAATAAAAATAACAACTTTTATCTTAATCTCTCTCTTATCACTAATTTTCCTTTTTCTACTTTCAAGTATCTGAACATCTTAAAGATAAAAGATTACTTGTTAGTTATTTCCTATCCTTTTCCTAAAACGTGTAATTGTAATATTTGAAGATTATTGAATAAAACATGACTGAAGAGTAAATCTAATATTTGATATTGAATTCTAAGAGTGCCAATGTGAGGCATAAAAATTGTATCAGATGTGATCATTTGTTAACAGTACGGACTATTTTTCTATTTTCAGATTCTCTGGTTATCCTTGAAAAGTATAGTAACTGAAATATTTTATAAGACTGATCTTACATATTGAATTCATACTTATTCAATTTGCTCTTTAAAGTTGAATTCTTTTTGATTATTTCCATCACCCTACAATTCTGTTTTCTCTTGCTATCTGTTAATTTGTTACTCCAATCTGTAACAGTATTTTATTAAGTAAAATGCTTTTAATTTTAATATTTATTATTTTTTAGATCTTATCTTCATTATGTAAATAATTATTTAAACATAAAAAACTTGGTTTTATGTAATATTAAAAAGCATTTTTTTGTTTATTAAGTTATTAATGAGAATTGTGTATTAATATAATATATCACATATTTTTTCTTAACCAAAAATATTATTTTATATTTTTTTATTAAGTAAAGTTTCTTTATAAACTAAACAAGATTTATTGTTCTACTTTTTTTGTTATTTTAAGCATCTAAAACATTCTTATAATATGCTTTGCAATAATAACAGATATGTATTTTATATTCTTTTTTTGGTAAGATACAAACTTTTATGAATAAAAGTTTTTTGTTATAATTAATACATCTGAATAAAATATAAGATAAATGTTTCTTTGGTACTAGTATTAAATATAAAATAAGCCAACTATTTGCTGATTTCTCTATAGAAATAGTGGTTTAAAATTTGTTTTTTTTTTTCTTTTTTATTCCAAATAAGTATTGGTAACAATTTATTGTGTTTTTCTTTAGCTCATAAAACTTGGTAGGCTTTTCAGAGGTTTTTTTTTCTTTTTTCAACTCAATCAATGATTGTTTTCTTAAAAAGGTCTTAAAATAATCACAAGTAGCCAGTATTCAATTTTGCTGACCATTATAGTTAAGCTAAAACTCTTGAGTATTTCAGTTAAGCACTGTGTTGGTTTTGGACAGCCAGTTGTTACTAATGAGAGCTTGATACTGCATGGCTTCTATAACTAAGACTTTGATGGACATAATAATGCCATTGACTTCAAATGGGAAATTATCAATCTTGTTAATAGGAGTCTTTATTGTTCCATCAGCAGTAATAATTCTGGCACTGGCAGCTCGATCAACTTGGCGATCTAATTGGTCCATGAGTTGTCATGTGACGATGTTGTCTGCTGAACCACTATTAAGAATTAGCTTGATAGCTTGGCCGTTATAATTTTTTCACTAACACAATTCTCAAATGTAATCATATATGTTAAATCAAGCCAGTTAGATACGCGATTTTACAAATTTTTCACTTTTATATTACCCAAATTAATTTTATTTTTATTTAGCATTAAAATTCACTATTGGATAAACAATATTTCGGTCTTTTTCCACCAAAATCTTATTTACACTTTTAAAAATAGCCAAAATCTTGTGATTCTCGAATGATAAAGTATTAATTTAAAAATGGAAATATGAAATCAAAAGGCTCATGGCTATCAGAAATGATAATCTTAAATCTGATATTAAAAATAAATTTGCAAAGGCGTTGTTGTTTGGCTGTGCTACAGAACGGGAGAGTGGGTATCGTTCCCAATAATGCGAAGTCGTGCAATCATTGATAAAACTGCGCCCGGAGGGTGACAATTGTGTTAAAAAATTAAACAATTAATTAATTGATCGTTCATCCTGTTCTTCCAGGTGAACCCATATCCTAATCTACCAAAAAGATGGCCTCACATTCTTTAGAGGTTTATGTTAAGGGAACAGCAGTATGGTTCCCAGATGAAAAAGAGGGCTGGATAAGCGGTGCATTATCTACAAAAGATGTCTCAGGAGATAAAGTTAAACTCTCCTTCAGGACAGAGCAGGGCAAGGTAGTCTCAAAGTTCAAGTTTTTTTGTTTTCTTCCTTAAAGGTTTCCTATGAAAGAACGAGAGTAATAAGAAATGCAAAATTTATAGTGGTTTTAATAGTTTCAAAGAACTTCATTATCATTATTTATAATTAGAGGTAACCAAATTTCAAAATAAAGGACTTACCTTCCTACCTACCTCAAATTTGGGTGCCTTTGATGTTTTTTCGATAGGATGTTGTTGTCGAGACTACCTTGAGCAAATTAAAATCTACAAATAATGCCGGTCTGCCTCCTCTTCGTAATCCTCCTATGTTAGAGGCAGTAGATGATTTGACCAGTCTTAGTTACTTGAATGAACCTGCAGGTTTGTAAAGACACAGATTAAAAATAAATAAATAAATAAATAAATTGTGATTTTCAAATAATGTAAAAACATAAGATATCAATAGATCTTCCCATTATCTCATGATAACTTTTCCAATCAGTGCTCCATACGATCAAAACGCGTTATCTTCAACGTAATATCTATACGTATTCCGGGATTGTCTTGATCGCCACCAATCCCTTTCAAAACGTTTCATTATACTCACAAGATATCATACAAGCCTACTCTGGCAAACGACCAGGAGAATTAGAGCCGCATTTATTTGCTATTGCCGAAGATGCTTACCGTCATATGCTTAGGGATAATCACAATCAAACAATCGTTGTGTCTGGTGAAAGGTTTTGTGAATCATTTTTTTTTGATTCATGTATAAATTTATTTGATTATTTAATTTTAATATTCTTTTTGAAAAAATAAATAAATAAATCTCAATGTACATAGTGGAGCTGGTAAAACTGCGAGTGCCAAATTTATTATGCGATATTTTGCATCGGTCGACGACAAAGATAGACCAAATCGCAAGAAAATAACAAATGCTTCAGGGATGAGTGAAGTTGAGGAACAAATTTTAGGTTAATATTTATCTCGAGAAATTAATTAACCATCTTTTACATTATCAGAAAAAATTGATTTCAATTTAAAGCTTGATTGTCTTTTTAATTTATTTATTTATTTTTTTACATCAATAAAATTTAAGCTACCAATCCAATTATGGAGTCTTTTGGAAATGCGAAAACTACTAGAAACGATAATAGTTCTAGATTCGGAAAATATCTAGAGGTCAGTGTGCTTCATTTTAGCCTTTCTGATTTTTTTCATATTCTCAAGAGTTATAAACTCTTTTTTTTTTTTTTTTCTAGATTCAATTCGACACAGAAACAAATATTATAGGCGCCAAAATTCGAACTTATCTTTTAGAACGCTCACGGCTAATCTATCAACCCGATTCCGAAAGAAATTATCACATTTTTTATCAGGTATGTCGCAAAAATCTGTTCACATTTTTTAATAATAACATTGTTTTAACAAGTTTTTTCTTTCTCCAAAGCTTTGTGCCGGTGCACCGCCTTCCGAGAAAAAAAATTTGGAACTTGGCGATTTTAAACAATTCTTCTATTTGAGACAAGGTGGACAAGGTACAATTCCAGGTGTTGATGATGCGCAGGAATTTGAAATTACTCAAAAGGCCTTATCTACTATTGGTATCACCATTGAGTTACAATGGCAGATTTTCAAATTGCTCGCCGCTCTTTTACATCTCGGTAACATTCAAATTACCGCACAACGAGATAAAGCTGTACTATTGGAGAACGATGCTGCCCTTGGAACAGCTTCAAAATTATTGGGAATTAAGAAATCAGAATTTTGTAAGTGGATCATCAAGAAACAGATTATCACTCGATCCGAAAAGATTATCACAGATTTGAATGCGACACAAGCGACTATTGTGCGTGATTCAGTTGCCAAATATATTTATGCCAATTTATTCGATTGGCTGGTTAGCATGACAAATGAATGTTTATCCGATGAAAAAGTACAAAAAAATGTGTGCACATTCATCGGTGTCCTTGATATTTATGGTTTTGAACACTTTAAAAAAAATTCTTTTGAGCAATTTTGCATTAATTATGCAAATGAAAAATTACAACAACAGGTTCGCAGTCATATTTTTTCAATAACCAGCCCTTTCTTCTTTGTTAATAATTCAATCATGAAAAATTTAAAATCTTAATTTTTCTTTCAATCTTATACAGTTTAATCAGCACGTTTTTAAATTGGAACAAGAGGTAAAAATCTCATACAAGCAATGAAAATTTTGCCTTTTCTTACGAACAAATGATAGTTGATTAGATGGAAAATAATTTTTTATGATTTTTCTATTTACCCAGGAATATGTTCGTGAGAAAATTAACTGGACCTTCATTGAATTTAGCGATAACCAACCATGTATAGAGATGATCGAGGGTAAAATCGGCATACTTTCACTTTTGGATGAGGTGAGATATGTTTTTAAGACTTTGATCCCCAATCTTTTGCTATCTGTTGAAAAATTTATTTTTCATAAATTTAACGAATCTTGATAAATTCGTTGTTAGGAAAGTCGATTGCCAGCAGGAACTGACCTTACTTGGTGCAACAAACTTTATCAGAATTTTGCAACACCCACTTACAAAAATTATTTTCAAAAACCACGATTTGCTACTAACCAATTTACGGTCAGTCATTATGCACATGATGTCACATACGATGTTGAAGGATTTTTGGAAAAGAATAAAGATACTGTACCAGATGAACATTTGACTCTTTTAAAAAATACCGATTTTGAATTTCTGGAGGATGTTATTACCAAAGGGGCAACACCAACATCTCCTACTGTTAAGGTGAACTTCTTTTTACGAATGAAATATTACTATTCTTTAATGCTCCCGGAACTTGGGGATATAAATGATTAAATTTCCTATTGCTCTTCGGATTGGATCGTTGATAATTTCATTACATGACAAATCTATCAGACAGAAGGGAAACGGAGCAGTCTTATCGCGAAGAAACCCACGCTTGGTTCTATTTTTAAGGTAAAGCTTAAAATGATCATATACTATGAACCTGTTTTTTGGTTCTAATATTGTACCTCTTTTTCTTTTTTTTTTTTAAATAAAGAGTTCCTTGATCAGTCTTATGGAGACCATTAATTCCACCAATGTTCACTATATCAGATGCATAAAACCGAATGAAGCAAAAGTCGCTTGGAAATTTGAACCGCCAATGGTTCTTTCACAACTTCGTGCTTGTGGTGTTTTAGAGACAATTCGTATCAGTTGTGCTGGATATCCAACAAGATGGACATTCGATGAATTTGTCACAAGGTATTCTTAATAAAATTATTTTCTCAAGTATATTGAATGAAACGCCTAGAAAAAGTTTATAAAGGCTTTTTTTCTTAGGTTTTATATGCTTGTTCGTTCTCAACATTGGGTTCCGGAACCTCGAAAATTATGTTCCACAATTCTAGGCGCCTCAATTAAGGATCCCGACAAGTTTCAAGTTGGTGAAACAAAGATTTTTTTTCGTGCAGGAATGGTAAGTTTTTTGAATTTAAATTGCTTAATATTGTATAGTTTCATCAGTTAAATTCATTTGAAATGAAATTTTTCACTCCATCTTTTTTAGCTGGCCTATTTGGAGAAACTTCGTTCCGACCGATTGAACGAATGTGTCACTTTAATGCAAAAGAATATGTTAAGACATATGCATCAAAAGAGATACCAAGCTTTGATAGCAACGACAATCAAATTACAATCAGTAGGTCGTAGACGCATTGCCATGGACGAGCTCAAAAGACTCCGAGAATATAGATCTGCTATTATCATACAAAAGAATTGGAGATGTGCCGTTCAAAGAAAACGTTATCTACGGGCCCAAAAAGCAATTCATCTATTACAAACAGGTTTCGTGATGCTAATAAATCTTTTTCCTTTTATAGAAACAAAGTCAATACTAACCATGTTCATTTCTTTAATATCGTGAAATCTAGCTGTTCGCAGTGTTTTGGCGCGACACAGATATGAACTTTTACGTCGTGATGCAGCAGCCACTAAAATTCAAAAGGTCTATCGTGGACGGTAAATTGAAATTGTTTCCATTTTTGATGAAAAATCTTTCGGCAACAATGTTAATGGATGTGATTTTATAACTGTTTCAAACAATTTATTTTATTCCTGTTCTCAAGGAGTGCCAGACGTGAATATAAGGCAACACTTAAGAGTATTATCTTCATGCAATCTTGCTTGCGTCGAAGATTGGCTCGAAAAGAATTGCAAAAATTAAAGATAGAAGCGCGATCAGCTTCTCATTTCAAAGAAGTGTCTTACAAACTTGAGAATAAAGTTATTGAACTCACCCAAGGTTTAGAAAACAAATCCCAAGAGAATAAAGTGTTGGAGGCGAGAAATGCAACGTTAGAAAATCAAATTCGTACATGGACTGATAAATATGAGAGATTAGAAGCCGATTCTAAGTCTTTCAAACGGGAAACAATGGAAGCTAAAGAGACAATGGTCTCTCCTAATGAATATAAGAATCTTCTCACCGAAAAGGAAACCCTTGAAACCCGATTCAGGAACTCGTTAGATAAGATTAAGAATCAAGACACGGAGATACAACGTCTCACTAGTGAACTTGGGAAAAAAGATGACGAGGTTGCCAAATTAAGAGCGACCACTGCCAAATATAAAGGGACAGAAGATCCGGCCACTGTTCTTGCACTTAAAGTTGAAATAGCTAATCTCAAAGAACAATTGACTAAGATTAGAAGCAGCGCCAGAGGAACATCACCACCACCCCCAGCTCAGAGACAGGAACGCCAAGAAAGGCAATTAGCCACATCTAGCGCTGCTAGCCTTAAACCTCCATCGCAAAAAAGAAGGGCGCGTAGACATAGTTCAGCAGAATCTCTGGGTTTACAAGAACTTGCCAAACGCAAACACAAAACGTCAATGGATTTAATGATAGCAGACGCGAAAAAAACAGCTCACCGTGCGGTCTCTGTATCGTATGCTCAATTACCAAAGATAATAAGATCATCAGGTGGACGTATTTTACCTAACGTAGAAGACGATCCTGAATATGAGGTAATTTTAATATAAACCCATTTTTAAAACATCTTTTCATAGACATTATCGATCTTTTGATCTCTTAGGATCATGTATTTTTCTTTTTCATTGTTAGATTACCAAAATTCTCGAAGACGAAGAAACTCTTGATGATGAAGTTATCAATGGATTGATCAAAAATCTCAAAATACCCCTCCCAAGTCTACAAAGTCCTCCATTACAGAAAGAAATTCTTTTCCCTGCTCGATTGATTGGTCTGTTGGCGAAACAAATGTGGAAATATGGATTTATTAAAGAGTCCGAAAGATTGTTTGCCAACGTAATGAAAACAATACAAAACCACGTAATGGTATGTAAAAAAAAACAAAAAAACGTCCCTTTTTGATATGAATTTTATTTTTAATGTAGATCTCTCATTTGCTAAATTTCATGATGAACAATAATATATAGGATTATCAAGGAGAGGAGGCCATTCTTCCAGGAGCTTATTGGTTATCAAATGTACATGAATTATTATCATTTGCTAGTTTGGCCGAGAGAGACATGTTACATGGTATCAATCCAGCTGCTGAATCATCTGGTCGGGTCTTTGAATGGCATGACTATGAAAGATTGGTTTCAATAGTCAAACATGATCTAGAAAGTCTTGAGTATAATATCTATCATACATGGATGAAAGAACTTAAAAAACGCTTATTCAAGATGGTTATTCCTGCTGTGATTGAAAGTCAATCATTACCTGGTTTCATTACAAGCGAAAATCGTTTCCTCACCAAATACATCACAGGCCCAAGCACTCCTGCTTTCAGCATGGATGATTTACTCAATTTCTTGAACAAAGTATGGAAAGCTATGAAATCATATTATGTAGAAATGTCAGTTGTTCAACAAGTTGTCACCGAATTATTAAAACTTATTGGAGTTACTTCGTTTAATGATTTATTAATGAGGCAAGTGTTTAACCAAAAATCATTAAATTTCATTACATACAAAAAGCTAATCTTTCATCAATACAATCTATTTTAGACGTAATTTCTGTTCTTGGAAACGAGGTGAATAAAATGTTATTTTGAATCCTGTTCCTGCTTGCCAAAAATTTATTCAGAAATCTAATTTTTTTTGATAGCCATGCAAATTCAATACAACATTACTCGTATTGAGGAATGGTGCAAAAGTCATGATATGCCAGAAGGGACTCTTCAACTGGAGCATTTAATGCAAGCTACGAAACTGTTACAACTCAAAAAGGTACAGTTTGATTGGATTCCTCATATAAATTTAAATCATTCATTTCACTTTTTTTATCATAGGCTACATTAGGGGATATTGAGATTATCTATGATGTCTGTTGGATGTTGACACCGACACAGATTCAAAAGCTAATTAGTCATTATTTTGTTGCCGATTATGAGGTATTCTAATTTGATTATAGTTTTGATTTAAGCCTAATTCTAGCAATTAAGCATTACCAATCTTAACCTTTATCACAGAATCCAATTAGTCCCGAAATTCTTAAAGCAGTAGCAAGCCGTGTAGTCGCCAACGATAAAACTGATATTTTGTTATTGGACACAACTCCTTTAGAGGACTCGGGACCATTTGAAGTCCCGACACCTCGTGAGATCCAGCCAGCTGATAATTACTTGCCGGGATGGTATGTCTCATGAATTATTATCATTGTCGTTTGAAAATTAAATTAGTTATTTTATTAAATTACTTAATTGCTTTTATCAGGCTGAATTTACCACATGTAAAACGTCTCGGAACGTTATCCGTCTAAATTAAATGCAGGTAAATTAATGGGATCTTGGGAGGCATGTACATTATTCGAATTCAAATTAAAACTTTTGTTTTACCCGATTTATGCCTATACTAGTATTCATAAAGCTATAATTTGTATAATAATATTGGAATGAGTTTTTAAATTATTGAATAAACGGATATTTAATTGGCAGGATGTAGTGGTCAATAAAAGACATGATGCATTTGTGTGCAACAGAAATTTCGGAAGAGATATTGGCATTTTCCGGAATGTTTTTGAAGCAGTTAGGAATTATTGTTGATTGCAGACTGACGCGTTAACTAGTCGCGATTCTAATAACATTTTGACAATCCAACTAAAAAAAAACTCGTTTCTCTGCTATGCCGGAATACAACATCAATTCACTCAAAGTATATTTTCCTTTTAATGCGTATAGCTGTCAGCAGCAGCTCATGCAAAAACTTGTTACTAGTTTGCAAACTCAATCGAATGCGCTTCTCGAAAGTCCAACCGGGACAGGAAAGACACTGTGTTTATTATGCGCTGCGCTAGCTTGGCGAGAAGCGTACCTTGCTCGTCAACAATTGGAATATTATATGAGGGATAATGTACCTGAAACTTTTCATAAAACATTACTTGATGATCTAAACGCTGCTGTAACAAGGAACCCAGAAAAAGGTATAAATTTTTCCCACATCTCATTTCTTCTTTTAATAACTCATTTTAATTCATCTTTTTCTAAAGAGGATTATTCCCGACCAGCTCCAATTATATATTATGCCTCTCGTACTCATTCACAACTATCTCAAGCCATCAACGAGCTAAAGAAATCAGACTATAGGCATAATTTTCTCGATTGTTACAGGATCCCTTTGTTAAATTTTTCTTGCTTATTAACACTGACCCTTTTTTTACAACATTAAGTCCTAGGATGTGCATTTTGGGATCAAGAGAACAAATGTGCATCAATCCTTTAGTTACCAAAGTCTCATCAAACGCTGCCCGAACTGCTTTATGTCGTGACAAAGTCAAAAAAAATCAGTGTCAATACATCAAAGGAGTAGAAGGTGAGTCATATGAAAAAGTTCGATTAATTTCCAATAAAATTATATATTTTATATCTTATTAAAATTTCAAAATTTAGCTGTAAAAATACTTCCTGAGTTTGATGGTGAAATTTTGGATATTGAAGATTTAGTCGCATTTGGTAGCAGAAAAGTGTAAGAGTTTGCCAAATAAATTTTCACGAAATAGAATCTCAAGCGCTAATTGCTTTTTTTTCATCCAGAGCATGTCCATATTATCTATCAAAAGAAAACCAAAACACAGCAGAGATAATATTTTTGCCATACAATTATTTGATAGATGGTAATTCTCGAAACGCCCAAAAACTTGATTTGGATAATGCTATTTTAATATTTGATGAGGCTCATAATCTAGTAAGATTTATGATTCCTAATTATTTTTAATAAAGAGATGTAGTTAATAAACATTTTAATTTCCCCGAAAAAGGAAAGCAGCTGTAGTGACGCTACCTCTTTTGAGATAAGTGCAGAGGATTTACGAATATGCATCACAGAATGTAAGTTTTGTGTTGATGTTGCAATATCCCCCCTCTATGTAAACGATATTAAAGAGGAAGATTTCAAACTTCTCAAAGGTAATTAAAGCGCTGTCTTTCAACTCTATTCCGGATTCCATGCGATAAAAATCTTGTTTTTTTTTTTTTTTTAAAAAAAATTATTTTCAGAAATTCTTGAAAAACTTCTGAAAGAGCTCAATATCCTTGAAATTCCAACGTCGAATGATGAATTCTCAAAACCGGGCGAGTGGATCTATGAATTATTTGGAAGAGTAAACTGTCCCTTTTGTCTTTGATATATCAGTTTTTCTCGTGTAAATTTTTGCCCAATTATTTCTTGAGCACCATTGTATAATTAGGCTCACATCACTCTCGCAACATTTGATCATATTCGAAATATGATGGAGGCTGGAGTAGATATTCTCATGAAAGGTATCCATATCTATAAGGTGAATCTTGACATATTGAGAGATTCTGAAAGGTTTCTATGACATCATTAATTTTTAATGAATCTAGATGTTTCTGATAAAAAGCGTAACTCCAGATGCTCGATGCATCATATCTTATCATGCTTCAAAATAATGTTCACAGAAGCTCTGGGTCACCATGAAGATGATAACGCTCCTAATACCAGATATTATAGAGTAAGTAATTTCAAATTAAATTTGCCAAGTAAATCTTCTGATTTTTTACTTTCAATTTTAGGTGCATATATCAAATGGGAAAACACAGTTCAGCCAAGAACCCATTAAAAATCAAGCACAACCAACCAAACACCAAGGTTTGGATCCAAAATACATTCTTTACAGGATATTAAACGAACTAAAATTCCAATTTGCCAGTTGTATACTACACCGTCAAAGAGACTCACTCCCTTTTCTATTCTTAGGAAGAATTCTTAGCTTTTGGTGTTTTAGTCCTGGGCTGGTCATGAAAGATTTGGTTAATGCAAATTGTCGTTCTATCATTCTTGCTAGTGGGACCTTGGCTCCATTGCCTTCTTTTGCAGCAGAATTTCAAATGTAAGCCCAATTTCATTTTCATCATGCTATCTCAATTACTGCCTTTAATTGTAATGTTTATGAAGCGATTTCAAGGTACAATTAGAGGGGTCTCATGTAATATCATCTGAACAAACCTTTATTGGAGTATTAAAAAATGGACCCTGTGGGATTCATTTAAATTCAAGTTTTTATACCAGAAACAGCACGAGCTATCAGAAAGAATTGGGAAGAACAATAGGTTAGATTTTACATCTTTGAAGTTTATCATATTCAATTTGAAGATTTTAGATTAATAAGTTAATATTCAACTTCAAAAAATTAGTTAATTTCAGCAAAATTGTCCCTGATGGATTGATCGTATTTTTCCCTTCATATAGCAATATGAGGGAATGCATTGAAACTTGGAAACACAAAGTAGGTGATAAAACAATACCTCTCTGATTTCTATAGCATGTGACCCAATTAAAGAACTGTTTTTAGACTGCGGAACAAACTAAATTACCAACTATTTGGGATGAAATTTCACATAATAAAGAGCCAGTTGTGGAACCAACAAACAAGCAGGAGTTTGCCAGGGTAACAATAAATTTTTTGGCACATTATTTTTTAATTTCGGGTAATTATTGACCAACAAATTTTTTTCCAATTAATAGACGATGGCTACATATAATAAAAAAATTTCTGAAAATAATTCTGGATCCATCTTCTTCGCAGTATGTCGTGGTAAGGTCTCTGAGGGTATCGATTTTTCCGATGCCAAAGGAAGAGCAGTTGTCATTACCGGTATACCTTTTCCACCTTACCGGGATCCAAAAGTAATCCATCTTTTTGAGCTTATGTTAATATGGCTCAATTAAATATGCCAAGACCATGATTTAACTATGTATTGTACAGGTTGTTTTAAAACGCAGTTATCTGGATGAAATACGTCTTCAATCGCGGAATCGATCACAGGTGGGAATCTCTTGAACCCTTCGATCCAAATCCCAATTTCTCTATGAAATTGTTACTAATTGCTTCATTAGGTTCTTTCTGGAGATGAATGGTATAAACAACAAGCCGCACGAGCTGTAAACCAAGGTTATTAATTTCTGATCATAATCACTATTCATCATTTCTCAAAACTCCTCAAACTATCTAAATTAATGATCTTTCTTAGCCCTTGGGCGAGTAATACGTCACAGAAAAGATTACGGTGCTATACTTCTGTGTGATGAAAGGTAACATTTCAGAAAAAATAAAATTTCAATTTTTCTCTCTTGTTATAACTCCTTTATTTTGATTAGATTTGCTTCACCTGCCTACATTGACCAGTTGTCAATTTGGGTTCGACCGCTCGTGAAGGTTTTTGATGATTTTGGCCATCTTCATGGAGGTCTTTGGAAATTTTTTCAAGAAATGAGCCTTACGATGGTATTTGTATACAAGTCATTTGATAATTTAAGTCAGGCTATAAGCGCAGTTTCTTGACAACAATCTTCTTTATTAGAGTGATGTTAGTATTGGAGTCTCTAATAAAAATGAGGAAGTCTGCATATCTGAAAAAGTGACGTTACGCTCCAACAGTTTGAAACTCGCTTCATCAGGTCGGGAAAGGGTCAACAATCAAGTTCTCAATTAATTTTTTTTACCTAAAATTCTTCGAATATTTTATTGGCAGAAGAAACGAGAAAATCTCAAAGAATTGAATACGATTTCAACACGGTATCAATGTCTGAAAAACCGTTACTTCGTATTAGAAAGCAAGAGCAATCATTTTGCAAGATTGTTAGTTTCACATTGGCAGCTCTTTAACGGATTTTACAGGCATTACATTTAGCTAAAGTTGATTTCGATTTTTTTTTTTTTTTTTTGGATAGAATGCGTCTTCGACTTCACTCGGAAGAAAAAAGCCCGAAAATTTGCGTAAAACTTTAAACGTCGATTCTCAAGAATATCTCAACGTTACCACCGAACAGCTAACACAATCCCGAGTTGTCAAACGTAATACATTAGGAATGCTCCTAGATAAGCAAAAAAACAGTACAAAACCCCAGGAGTCTTTATCAAATTTAACCAAATATCCTAAACATGATGGCGCAACAAATCTTGAGCAAGTGGCTAAAGTGCAAGATGCGAAAGGATATCTCATCAAGGTAACCGCGTAAATTGTCTAGTCTCTCAATAGATTCAGCCAAGCCTAATACTTCTTTCTTTCGGTCGCTTTGGAAACTTTTTCGCTAATTAATGCCTGAAATTCATTTTTGCAATTCATTTCTAATTTTCACCCTTTTTCTTTCGTCAAAGGTCAAAAAAATTGTTGGCAAGGATGGCTATAGGGAATTTCAGGAAATTCTGACCAGCTACCGAGAAAAGACTCTAGAGATAGAACAACTCATTGAAAGATTGAGAAATCTTTTCATGAATCATGATGAAAACCTGATTCTCGAATTTCAGGCTTTTATTCCGTCTAAACACATTGTCATCTTTGAAAAGCTAATATCAGAAAAAAGGTTGGTTTCGCTTCTGTTTCTTAACGGAAGGATTATAAAACAATTTTATATTTTTTTATAGAATTCAGGCTTCAACGTCTCGAGAAGTCGATGAAAAATCAAAAGGAAAGAGAAAACGTGATGGAAATTCATTTTTCTAATGTTTTATACTTATCGCCTTTTTTCTATGGTAATATAACAATTGGAAAACCCTCTGAATTCATCAACTATAGAATAGTCGGTAACGTAATTTGGGAATTCGTAACATGTGTATTTGAACTTAAATGGCTAGTTCTTGTGACACCAAAGTTTCAAATTATCAATTATGATGTCGATCGAGGAAAATGATCAAAATGGTTGTCCGCCCATCATCTATTACAATTAATGGTAGCAGTATGCACTATTGATTGAACTTTAGTTACACAGTAGTTCCTTATTGTCGAAGCTCTTAAGGCTTACCGCGCGAAACAAACTTCAGCGACACTCTTTTCATTTCAAAATAACTTGTCTACATCTCTAAAAACCCTTTTACTTTTTTTAAATAAATATATCACAGACAAATAGTAAACTGAAACTTTTCTTTCATCGTTCTACCTATACTCGCGTACTAAAAACTATGGGTTGCTGTTTATCTGCGGAAGAGAAAGAAAATCGGGCACGTAGTAATCAAATTGACAAACAAATAGAAGAGGATGGGCGAAAACTGAGAAAAGAGTGTAAAATTCTTTTGCTAGGTAAACCATTCATAAGTCCTATTTCATTTTGCGGAAAAATAGATTTCATTTTTTCAATTTCTTTAGCATAGAAGTCTTGAGATTAAAAAATTTGTTTATAAATTTTAGGTTCAGGGGAGTCAGGAAAATCTACTATAGTGAAACAGATGAAAATAATACACCAGAATGGATATACAAAAGAAGAGCTAGCCTTGTATCGAATAACAGTATATAAGAATTTAATAGACTCAGCACAAGCTATCGTGCTTGCTCTTAAAAAATTTAAATTAGAACCCCGAGAGCCAATAAATGCGGTAAGTAAAAATTCTTGATCATTAGACGTTAAGAGAGATCATCAATCTAATTTCACTATTAATTTTTACGTGAAACCACTTGTAGCATTTCGCTGAAAAAATATTAGATTATTATGTCGAATCTGATCCAACTTTTCAGCTCAGTCCTGAAATTGTTGAGGCAATTGATTCCGTTTGGAATGATGATATAATAAAAGAGGTTCTGAGGAAGCAATCCCAATTTTATTTGATGGATTCAGCGCCATAGTTAGTATGCAGAGGAGAACTTAATCTATTATAGGTTGATTGTTTTGAATACTTAAAAAATGCCCAAAATTATAATACTAAGCCAAAATAATTTTATATACAAAGCTTTTTTAAACATGTAAGAAGAATTGGTGCTCCCGCATATATTCCCGTTGAAGATGATGTTCTACGGGCACGAACAAAGACAACAGGGATTTCCGAAACAAGATTCAATATGGGGCAACTCAATATACAGTATGTTTATACTAAGTTTGTTTTTAAGAATTTGATAATTGAAAATTTATTATTAAGAATACAATTTAATCTTTTCTAAGCATGTTTGATGTTGGGGGACAACGTTCCGAGCGAAAAAAATGGATTCACTGCTTTGAAGCAGTGACATCTATCATATTTTGCGTTGCATTAAGCGAATATAACCAAGTGCTTTTAGAAGAGTCTGGTCAGGTATTTTTTATTGTTTTTCTGCTTTTATTATTATTATTATTGAGATTTCCATCGAAATTTTTTTCTATTTAAAAGGCTGCTGAAATTTTTTATTTATATTTGGATTTAGAATCGCATGGCGGAAAGTCTCGTTTTATTCGAGTCAGTCATTAATAGCCGATGGTTTTTGCGGACCTCGATTATTTTATTTTTAAATAAAATAGATTTATTCAAGGCTAAAATACCTGAAATACCACTTGAAGGTTTTTTTCCCGAATATTCTGGTAAACTTAATTCTTTTCATCTTTGATTTAAGCTTCTATTATAAAATATTCGTAGTTTTGATTTATTTATATTGAAAATTTATAAAAGGTGGATCGGATATCGGCAAAGCCGCCAAATACATACTATGGCGATTCACTCAAACCAATCGTGCACGCCTAAATATATATCCACAGTGAGTAAATTATGATTCGGTTTGCAATAGCTCAAAAATATTTCTAAAAATGACTAATTTCATTTCTTATCACAGTCTCACACAGGCTACGGACACTTCAAATGTAAGTTAACTCGTATATTTTCAAAAATATCATGGCTAATTAGTCTTTACTTATGAAATATTTCTTTTTTTCCTTCACTAATTATTGCCTTTATGCCAACAGATAAGGTGAGCTGAACTTTTATATATATTTTATGTTTATGTCTGGCTAAGAGAGATTATTAAAAATTCTGTTTTGTTTCAATAGATTAGTGTTTGCCGCCGTAAAAGAAACAATTTTACAAAATGCATTGAGGGACAGTGGTATATTGTAATTTCAATATGTTGTATATCATTTTAAAATTCCTTTTTTGTATTATGACTTATTTGTATATTATTGTAATTTGAGTGAAGTTATAACATATAAGAGTGATAATGATGATGATGATAATGATGATGATGATAATGATGATGATGGCGATCCATATTCTTATTAATAGTAAATAATAGTATAATAGTTTTTTGAATGTAATAATATTGACATTATATAGTGATTAAATAATGTCGTAATTCATAAAAATGAAACCCCAATTTTGAAAAAGATATTTTAATTATTACATTTTTTTTTTGACGAAGTTTTATTTTAAATAATTAATTATAAATTATTTTTTAAAAATTAATAAACCATTTGATAATAATATAAAGTTTTTGGAAAAATTAAGATAAAAAATATGAGGGGTTTTTTTATGTAAATGTTACATTTTAGTTTTAGCATTTTAATGTAATTTTTTTCAAAAAAACTTGGCAAAAAAATAAATCTCTATTTCGAAACACAATACCAAACAATTTTACAATTATTATATCAATTTCAAAAAATTTAATTTTTTTTTTTAGTTTATAAAAAAAGACTGACCAGCCAAAAAAATAATTTCTAATATAATTGGTTTTTTACTTAATAATCTTAAATATTAATAATTGAAAAGTACAATAAAAAATTTTTTAAATATTATTTTTATGCTAATTAATAATTACAAACAAAAACAATTGTATTGGAATAATATTTTATTTCTAAACAAAATAGCATTTCAGCTTTTTAAAAACACAGTAAAATAGTAATATAAAAAAAACAACTTAATTATTTAAATACAATATTTATTATATAAAAATAAAAAACTATTTTAAATTTTACAAATTATTTTTATTTATTATAATTTATTTAAAATTAATAGAAAAACAATATTTAATTTTATGCAAAAAAGTTAATAAACCAAACTACTATTATAACAAAATATTAATATATATAAATTTAATAAATATAAAATTTTTATAATACAAGTTATAATAGAATAGATTAAATTATAATAAGTTTACTATAGTGCACTTTTTGATAAAAAATTATTATTATCTATAAAAAAAAAATTATTATTCAAATTTGATATTTTAACTCATGACAAGACTACATTTGTGAAATCTTCATAAAAGTAGCTAAAAAATAGACTACCAAAACAGAATCAGAGAACAAATTTTCTTGTGTTGCTTAAAATATCAATCCAAGTACCCAAATGACACATAAAAAGAAACTATTTTCTTTGGCGATCATGATAAGCAAAACGAGACTGGTTTCTAAATTTGAATTATTCAGCATTCTGAAAACAAAAAATATCAAATAATCATTTAATTCTCGAACTGGGCACCGATGCCAGCTCTCACGAGAGTTTTCTTTATTGAACAATGTTCACCCATTATTGGATGCTCTAGAATTCTTTATTAAACTAGCTGTTCATTTACTTGTTCTGGTTAGAGACTTCAGACTTTTGTGTACCGAAATTTTTTTGTAATAGAATTTCTCAGAATATTGGTACTAAAAGTTAGCTAGTTAGTTTTATTCCATATCTTTCTTTTCACTGATGGCGAGCACTACAGTTAGAAGTCGATCCAGAAGTTTTATAGTAGCAGAGAAAGCTGCTACATACCAAGACTCGCTTGATATGTCAGCTTTGCCAAATTTCAACTCTAACTGGGTTTATTTTAAAGGTGATCTCATATATATTTGCTCGATTTTTTTTACGTTTATTTATTTTGCCAAGAAATTGATCCAAGACTTCGAATGACAATTATAATGTAGGTGCATGGTTTTTTCATATAATTCTTATTCTTTGTGCTAAGATTTTATTCAGTATTATTCCAGGTGTTTCTTCTGAAGCAAGCTGGACTTTTACAAACTTATCGTACATGATAGTGAGTATTTTTTCAATAGATCCTCTTGATTTGCCCTAATGCTTCTCGTTGGTTTGATTTTATTTTATTCTATTTTTCTTTTGTAGGGTAGTTTTATCATGTTCCATTGGGTAAAGGGTGTACCTTTCGATTTCAATTCAGGTGCATATGATGGTTTAACATTATGGGAACAAATTGATCATGGGGCTCAATTTACACCTGCAAAAAAATATCTCACGGCTGTTCCTATCGGACTGTGAGTTTTACTTTTTTCAATTGTTTTCAAGCATCGGCACCCACCTTTTGTTTTATCGCAAAATTCAATTTTCTGGCCTCAGATTTCTTTTGAGTACACATTATACCCACTATGATATTTTTACCTTCTTGGTTAACTTCATCGCTGCGGCCGTGGCATTAATTGCTAAATTGCCACAATTGGATCAAGTTCGTTTGTTTGGGATCAATCAGCTTCAACACGAATAAGCTTAATCAAAATTACCTGGGGAGTTGGTGCAATGAGATTCTGATATTATTGAGCCAAATTTCGCAAGATCCTCTACCTGAACAGTCTTTGAGATTGATTAATTTGTGTGCACAAAGCCCAAGGGACGCAACTTGTCTGGTTCTTCTCCAAAAGAACAACCACGCTAGGTATTTCCATTAGAAATCATGAAATCCTATTTTATCAAGGCCTTCATAAAACATTGAAAAGCCAATTAAATTCAAGGCAACATTTGAAGGTTAAACTTATCCCAATCAAATCTATTTATAACTAGTAGTACCATCATAGGATTGAAATTACCCAATTTCTTATAAATGTAAGGAAAGGGGTGTACAATATAATTTTAAAATCAAGGAAAGATACTTTACACAAGAAACTATTTAAGAGTGTTATACTGCAATTTTTTAAAAAGTAAAGTGGAAATTTCTTCGCATTGGTTGTAAACGGGGAATGAAAGTTTTGGTGGGTTCGTATGTAACAGATATCCAAGAATCATAATCAGACAAACTTTTTATCTTCATTGTGATTTTCAAGTTTCTTCTCTAACTCGTTATAACGTTCAGCCAATCTCATATACTCTTCGGATTGTTGACTAGCTTGTTTTTTCAGTACATCGAAGTCTCTGGCTTTTTTCTTTTCATCCTCTAAAGATTTATTTAGTGTTTCAATTTCCTTTTGTAATTTTCCTTCATTGTCAATTGCACGCCGATGTTCTTTGGATTGATTCGACGTCTTTAGGTTGAAAAAGTAGTTTAAAATCTTGTTCAAATCGCAATAATCTGACCGTGATAAAAAGTTTCATAATCCTTTGAATTGTTTCTCGCTTACCTGTTTTTTGATCTCCTCCAATTTTTCTTCAGCAGCTAATAAATCCAGAATCAAACTATATGTCCGATTTAGGATTCTATTTTAATTGAAACAAAATTTATTGTCATATGTGAATACATGATCGAGATATTCAGTAACAAGATAAAATCAAAAACGTACAAGGAGAGGAATAATGTGAATCCAGTCAAGTACCTAAAAGATAAGAAATTCGAGGTTAAATGAAGAACATAAATGACAAAGATTATTTCATTATTTTATTGATAATACATACATGTTCCGTTGATTATAAAACTTCTTGGCATGAAGATTAGTCTCAGTTCTCACATCGTGTATATGATTATCGCTGGCAAGGGAACTCTCTTGTTCTACTTTCCAGATGCGATTGAGGGAATCTAGCAAATGTGATGATAGATGTTCCAAAGTAATAATTAGATGGGAGTTTTCAAAAATAAGGAAGGCGATACCGATTGAAATGACATAAATACCCGCAAATAGGATGAAGACAAAGCTAAGGGTTATTCAAGTTTGTGGAAATTCTTATCAATCTTTGGGATACGAAAATCAAATTGAAAAATTTAGATACAATAAACTGAGACTTACATGAAAAGGATTTTGAACCAAAATTGCAGCTTCACAAGCTATTCTCAATTATGTAAAAGTTAAAAAAAGAAAGATTTCAAATAAGAAATGGCGCTTGAAAACCACTTGACAAGCTTACCAAGGGCGAGTCTGAGACCCAACGGAACATGGCGCGTCTCCATGACGACGGGAATGGTAACTATTAATTAAATAAAACAAGTCAGCCAACTTTTTCAGTTAAAAGATAAGACTGATAAAAAATTAAGAGCGATATTTACAATCAAAAATAAGAAAATAACGATCTAAGGAACGGTAAGTGGAGTGCATTAATAATTTTACAGTGCCCAAGAATTTTGACGGTGCAGTTTAAAAGGAAAAGAGAAAACAGAAGTTTTACCTCACTAACTAGCAAACCGAAGACCAAACTTAAATAGAGAGTCATTGTAATGTGGGAAATTCCAAATAATAGCTATGTAATAATTGAGTGAACCTGCAAAAGGGCTTAAAAAATGACTTTCTGAAGACCAATAACAGATAGATTGATATAGCTTATCAAAAGTCATTTTTTGGATTTAATAGCATTCCAACTTTCCAGAAAGCAGTCGTCACCGTGACGCCACTTTTTAAAACATCGATAACAGTATGTTGGCAGATTTTTATTTGTTTGAATTGTGAATGATCCCCATTTTTCCGAAAAAGATGGAAATTCTTAAATTACAATGCATTACATCATCAATGTTAAAAGTTGTAATAATGAAACTTAAGTCAACTTTTTAATTAACGGTGTTAAACTTATTTGGGTATAGTTTAGTGTAAATCGAAGAAAAACTTTGGAAGGGAACAATACATCAAAAAATATCACTATTGGAGATTTCAATTATGGCTTTTAGTATTATAATATGGGTGTGCTGCAACAAAGTGAATTTGTGATGTCATATGCATTTTCTTGGGGGATTATCTTTTATTTCCTTTTCTACTTAACACCGAAAATATTGAAACTTTGGGATTTAATAGCTGGTCCGGTATTTCCACGCTTCCATAAATGGTTTTATATTCGAACATGTGTTCTGAATAACGAATTTCCTGTTGGTACTCGAACATGATATCCTGCCGTAATATAGAACTCACTTTTCTTTATTTCCCGGAAATCTTTGATATGACCTTTAGTATTTGGAGCTCAGTCTGTAAAAGCAAAAACTTTCCCGTGAGATCCGATTTGAGAATATTTTTTTTGGTGACATTTCACCATTAAATTTGAGTGTGAGTTTCAGACAACTAAATATCTTTAGATTCATCTTTCTTGATATTTTCATTTCCATAAAATATTTCTGATGATATTGGAACTTAAATTTTTTGATAATTTCTTGCATTTTCACAAACAAATGTTTTTACAATTCATGTTTTGCTAATTAATAATATAAAATAAGAAGAACTGTAATAAAACCAAACAAAATAAACATTAAAGGAAATTGTTTTTAGTGTTATGTGTCTTTTTTTTCTAATTATAAAATAATAAAATAATAACTGCTTAATAATAAGAAAGCAAATTCAATGAAAAATAAACAATTAGTTTTTAAGCTCCATAATTCAGAAATTTATGTTAAAATTTGAAGTAAAAATAACAAAAACCAAATAATAACAACAATTAAACTAAAAATATTCAAATTAATAATAATAAATTTCTGGTTTTTTTTTAATATTTTTATGGTTTTGTAGTTAATTAATATTATATTTTTAATAATACAATAATTATTGCCAAAAAAAATGGTTTTTTTACAAATTATTAATAATTATTAATATTAAAATTGTAGATATTTTAATTATACTAAGTTAAATATATATGTTAAAAAAATGATTTAATATTTAATTTTATTGTTTTTGGTGAACTTAAATAATATTTTTAACTTAAAAATCAATTTATATTAGTTTTAGCATTTACTTAGTAAAAAACTTCTGAATTTATATTGTTTATTTTAAAATTAAGATTGAATATATTGAAAAAAAAGTTTAAAATTATTCTTAAATAAAATTAAAAATTTTTTTTATTAAGTTTAATAAGTACAGTTCAATTGCTATTTAGTATATAAAACCAAAACTAAGATTCTAATTAAATGTAATTTACATTCTTATTATATATAACCAGTTATTCAAACCAATTAAAACAACACTATACTAATGTAATAGAAAAAAATTTACCCAAAAAAGACATTTTTTAAACTATTTCAAACAAAATAACATTACAAAAAACCAATTTAACCAGTTATTTAACTGTTTTTAAAAAATTAGTTTTTACTTTAATAGATTTATAAATCCAAAAAAACATTAAATTAGAAAATATTTTATTGTCAACAATAACAAAATTCATAAAACTACCAAATATATTAACAGTATTTATGCAATATATTTTTTTTAATAATAGTACTTTTCTTTTCAACTTATTAACAACTTTGCTAAAAGCACTCAAATATACTATAAGTTTATTAATTTTAGGATTAAGAACACTATTTAAAATAAAATTATTTTTAATAAATTGTTTAAATATTGTTATCAAAAAACTGATAGGCCTAACAATAAAATTAACCAAAATAGTCAACTTGACCAAATCAGACTTTAGAAAAACCAACCAAAAAAAAAACCAGATAATTACCAATAACCACAAAAAAAGAAACAAAAACTGCCAAAAAAAAATTCAAAAATGCTTACAGAAGCAAAAGTTTTAATATAAAACTTAATATCTGTAAAACAGAACACAAATATCTTGAGAATCTTAAGAAAAAAAATAGAAGCACTTTATAATTTATAGCCAAATAGTCTATTTTTTAATATTTAAAACAGTATTGATAACCAAAAGTCTTTTACTAGATATAATAATTTCTTAATATATTAATTTTAATTACTGTAGTATCTAAGCTTATCTAAAAACCAAATATAATTAACACAAACTTAAAATGACAACTAAACTTAAATGAATAAAAAATAAAACAAAAACAATTACTAACTTAAAAAATCATATTACTGATTTTAAAAACTATATAGCCAAAAGAAAAATTAATTAACTTGGTCTTAAATTTTTTTTAAAACAAAATAATTTTATTCTAATTTACTAAAAAAAATTTTAACACTATTTTTGTAATAGACCTGATAGCTGCTTCAAGTAACAGTATGTTAAAGAAAAAAGTGTTTAAAAGTGCTTTACAGTGCTCTGTTAGAGGCTTTTTTTCCAGAAAAAAAGAGTTTTAATTGGCAATATCAAGTATTTTGATGATAAAAGAGATATTTTTTTGGTTAAATCTGTTGTTAGTAGTGACATATACTCGGATAAGGACAGTGTATTTGGTAATAATAAGAATAATAATATGTTTTTGAGTGGTAATAGTGAATTTTTTCTCAGTTCAGTGGCAAATACTCTTAAGATAAAGAAAAAAGTAGATATCAGTTTGGAATATAGCTTTTTTCTCAGTTCTATTGATTATGGCATAAATAAAGATAGTGAACTTCTCTTTTCCCCTCAATATCTTCTTGGAAAGCAAATAAATTGACCCGAAAATTGTGAAAACTCAAGTTAAAGTATCAGTCAAAAAATTTTTTGTTTTGGACATTAATATCTTAGCTATAGATGGCAAATTAACTACAGCTAAAACTCAGCTTATTAGAAAATTATTCTCAATTGTCAATGGTTTTGAAAGAGTTACTATCCCTTCAAAATTTAAAAAAATCATCCAATTGACATTTATCTTAGAAAAAAGTATAAAAAAGACTGCATTATTGGTCAAAGAAAAAAGGATTATTATAAACAGTAATCTTAAGAAACAAGGAATTCATTCAGATTAGACTGTGGTAATCAAGAAAATTTCTATGGATATGCCTAAGAAGATGATTATCACTGCAGTATTTGAATTTGGTGAAATTAAATCAATCAAAATCCAATTAATTAACATGTGACAGAAGACTGTAATAGAATTTGCTAAATCAGATTAGACTAAATTGCTGGCTTCTAGATAGTTATTTCTAATCAAGAAAAACTCAGTGCATATGGCTATAGCTGTAGAAGATTGTAATACTTAAATATTAAGAGACAAATTTAGAGTATTTCTGTTTATACTATCTGTAAGAACTACTATGTATAATCTTAAAACTCTCTTAAAAGGAATTAGTAGGAAAACATGTGTCATTAATTGCTTACTTGATAATGGCAACCAAGTTTACTGTGCTGTAATTGGTTTCAAATCTGATAATAAACTGGAATTTACCTTTTGTATAAAGCCTATTTTGGGTGGTATTAAACTTTTATGGACTAAGTTGGATTTGGTTTAGTGCTTAAAATGTGGTCATCTTGAGCATTCAGCTCTTAAGTGTGATATATTAGATGTATTATTCTTATTTTTTTCAAAGCCTTATAAAAAGATTGTCTTAGAGGAAACTTGTCTTCAACTTACCAAGTTATATACAAAAAAAAGTGTTCCAATTTTTTATCCTGCTGTTTTTGGTGGCAAATCTTGGACACAAGTGGTTTTACTTGCTTTTTTTTTAGTAATTCTCATTTTAGTTCTGGTTCTGGTTCTCCATTTTCTGGTGTTTCATATAATAAAAAAAAATCACTAGTTGTTCAAAATGGTTTCTCAATTAATGACTGTTTGGCTTTTTTGTTCTTTAGAGCTCTTGGCTAATCAAGTTTCAAGTATTGTAAAAAAAACTTAGTATAGTTGATTTGGTGCTCTTGGCATCCATTTTTCAGTCTTTTTCTCCTGCTGTAATTGTACTTTTAAGTTCGAATTCAAATGCAAATATAGTTTTGAATGTTTTGTAGATGCTCTTTATAAATTTTTTTCCAGCTCTGGTTAATATAACTCTGGCTTTAAGTTCAAGTAGTTCAAAAATTTTGACCACTAAGATGGGCAGTCTAGAGTCAAAGTTGTCAGTTCTCAAGATATCTGTTAGTTCAGTTTTGGTGAAGTTGGATCTGTTGTGTGCTGGTTTGAATTTATCAGTATTATTTTCTCCTCAATAAATAACTTTGTTTGGAAGATTGCTATGTGTAATGTCTAAGGAATAAACAATTTAGCTAAACAGAAAGATATAATTAGGTGATATGTTGAGTCTAACAATTGGGTTTCTTTTCTTACAGAAACCAAGCTAAAAAATCAGATTCAACTTTGTATCAAGAATAGGTTCTAAAGTGTAAAAGTTTTCATTTCTAGATTGAATACTAGATACATAAGTACAAAAATGGCTATTGTACTAAATAATTTTTTGGTTTAGCATATGTGCAAAATTTCTGAGATTTCAGATTATCTTGTTTCAGTTTGTTTACTATTTGGCAATAAGCTTTCAGTTATGTTAATAGGCTTATATATTGGTGCCTTAGTTAATATATGGTTTGATTAAGCCAACATAATAAATTTTTTTATTATCAAAACAATTAATTCAAGTTTTCATGTTGTATTAGGTGGTGATTTCAATGAAAATAGAATTAAATATAGCATCAGCTTCAAAAAGTATTTTAATTTGAATTTGTGTAACTTTTTTTCAGATGGAGTGGCTTCCAAGCTTTTGATGTGGTCTAATTTGCAAAATATGAAAAAGATTATTGATTACATTTTTGTTAGTGAACATTTTTTCTCTTCTGTGATAGTTCAGAATATTGATAGTATAACTGAGTTTTTTGATATTGACCACAAAGCAGTCACAGTTTTTTTTGGTTTTGGTAGTTTATTAAATAAGTGTTTACTTATAGTTTATAAACAAGCTAATAAGAACTGTTGGAAATTTAAAGTAAAAGATGTTAATAAAGCTAAATGGTCTTGTTTTCATAATAGTGTCTCTACTAGTCTGTTTAGAGTTTTGGGTGGTTTTGATATTACAAGAAATTTGAAAGATCTGAATACTGTGTAGGAAATTTTGAGAAGTGTAATAATCAATTTGGCTGACAAAAAATTTTTTAAACAATAGTTCAACAATTTTGAACACACAAAAAATAAGTGGTCTTTAAAGTTTTACAATCTGAAAGTGCTAGTTTTAAAGATTGTAAATGGTATAAAAACAAACAAAGCATCTAATTATAATTATCTCATTAAGAAATGGTTAAGTCTGAATAATAAAAAGGCTTCAAGGATTGATGTTATGGTTTATAATAGTAAAAACACAAGTGGAGTATTAAGGCAGCTGTCTTTAATCAAGAAAGATTACAGAAAGTCAAAATATTATAAATTTAAAGTGGCTGAAGTTGCAGCTATCAAAAAAGCTATTGAGAAACAGATGAACAATTTCAGTTCAAACAAAGACAGGATGATAAAAAGTGTTTTAGAATAACTTTTTTGTAAAGTTGTTTTGGATCATTTGGTAATTGGGGATGAGTTGATTTTGGAACCAAATAAGATAAAAAATAGGATGGATAGAATTATAGTGAATTGAATGAAAGAGCATAAGGTGCCTTCAGTGCTCCCTGCTATGTGGTCTTATCAATATACACACTTGAGCTCTATTGATAAAAATGCCTTTTCTGATGTAATAGATGTAATTAGTATGAGTGAATTAATTCAGATTGTTAGTGACTTGTCTAATGACAAAGTGGCTGGTTTATTGGGAATATCAAATAAACTATGAAAGCATTATAGTAAAACAATGTTAAAGTGTTTATTGTGTTTGCTGAACTCTTGTTTGTCTCTTGGAGATGTTTCAGATCTTTGAAAAAAAACATGGATCTCAATGATTCTCAAGTCATATGAATAAGATAGTGTCTTAACAAATATGTGGCCTATTGCTCTAATTGAAACAGCTAGAAAGATTCTATCAAAAATTTTGTCAGATTACATTTTTTTTTCTTGTTTAAAATATAATGTTTTTTGTGATAATAACTTTTTTGTTTTGAAAGGAATGTCAACTTAGTCTCCTGTATTTACTATTGGCTTAATAGTAAAAAATGTTTTTAAAAAAGGCCAAAAAGTCTGGCTTGTCTTTTAGAATATAAAAAAAGCATATAATTCTGTTAAATAGCATTATCTGGAGACTAGTTTGAGGTGTATTAGAATGTGTAACAGATTCATAAGATTTTTTGAATACATATATAAAGACAGAGTTAACAGAGTAATAACTGATTTTGGTCTTTTAAATGTTTACAAAGTGTTGAATAGACTGAATTAAGCTGAAGTTTTCTTACCATTCTTGTGAAAGATTTTTTATGACCTTTTGTTATATAAGGTTAAGAGGCAGAAACAATTGTGTGATTATAAAATTAATACAAACTTTGTGGCAAAAACAGGCAGGTTAGAATTTAGTAGAAGTAGATTATTTTTTTTTACAGCTGGTGCTTTTGTTGATAATATAATTTGGATGGAAAATAATTAGGCCTTGACACAACATATTTTGGATATTGCTAGTAAGTTTTTTATGATAAATAATATTTCTATTAACAATAACAAAATGGTGGCTATTCCTATTAATTAGAGAGTTGGAATTACATCTCTGCACATTTGTGGTCAGCCTATTTCTATAGCCAAGCACAATAAGCATTATAAATATTTAGAAATATATCTATCAATAAAAGATATATCCAAACTAAGTTTTACTAAAGCATAATCTAATGTTAAGTTTTTCTCAAATTTGGTTCTTAAAAATGCTTTGTTAAATAAACAATTTTTATATTTGGTCTTGGGTGTCTTATAATCTATTGTTAGCTATCAGACACAATTTAGCTTTGTTTCTAAGATGATGTGTCAAAAATGAGATGTAATAATAAGAAAAAAGCTGAGATTGAAAGCCAATTTGTTCAGAGATTTTTCCAATGAGATCTTACATTATCTATTTCTTTATAGTTTGAAAACTTTTATACAGCTACAGGCTAAGAGTAAGATTGCTGCACTAATAGTGTTTTCTAACTTACTTAATATCTTTGGATGATTGTTTAAGCATCGTTTTTTGGACTTGTAAGTGCTGAGGTGAACTCTAATAAACTTTCTACAATATTCTATTAAATTGATAGTCAACTTTTTAAATAATTTTCTTGCAGATGCTGTAAAAATTTTAATGAACAACAAAATCTTTTTGGTTAATAGTTTTTCCAATGCATTTCATGGTTTTGGCTGCTTTCTTATGTCAGAGATTTTGGGAGATTATTTTTATTTCAATGTGGTTTGCTTTCTAAAGTGTTTTAGTATTGTCTTTAGAGACAGATTGTTGGATAAGCATAGGAAGTTAATGGATTAGAAGATCTTTTGTCACTAAAAGAGAATAGATTCTAGAGGCCCAGTTTTATTGTGGTTTAAGAAAACTTCAGTTTATATGAGTAAACTTCCAGTTGTTTCTGATGAGTCAGTTTCTATTTTGGGTTGTTCTAATTTATTGCATTTGGATACTTTCTTAGATATTTGAGATTGTTTACATGAATTGTAAACAGATGCTTTTAGTATATACACAGATGATTTTTTGAAGTGCTTGGATATGTTAGAGGTTGCTGATAGAATGGCAGCATATTTTTTAGATATTGAATTGAGCATAGATGTTGAGATGCATAGATTGTTGTCTTTTATATTGACTAAACTGCAAATGGTTGTCTTGGCTTTGAAATGCATTCCTTTAATTTGCTCTGTAGTTATGTACTTGGACAATCAAATAGCATTGGATGCATATGTTTTTGAACTCATGTTTAATCATCTGAACTTTCGAAATAAGTGCTGGATGGAAAGATGTTACATTGCAAATTTAATTAGATTTAAAGACATTTTTGTTAAATAGGTAAAAGTCAAAAGTTATTTGGAAGTTCTGAATAATGATAGTGCTGATATTTTGGCTGGCAAAGCAGCATATTCTGATTTATTCCTCTCTGTTAGAATTCATGAAAAATTTATCATGGCTGATAATTAGGTTATGTCAAAAAATGTTTGTTATTTTGTTCAGAATATTTATTGGTCTGTGCATTATGTTTAATAGAAAGCTGATTTTGGTGCCAAGATTGTGAATAAATTAACTATCACAGATATTAACTGGTTTGGCACTACTGCAGTTTGGCATTCAAATTCACACATGTTAATAGAGTTCACAAGCAAGACTTCTACCATCTTTTATATCTATTTGATAAAAGCTGTTTATAGGAGACTGCCAACTGCAATTAAGAAAAAACTCTATAAGAAAATATATTCAAGTGTGTTGTATCTGTTATGTGGTAATGTTAAACTGTTTAATTATGTTTTCACTTGTCCAAAGAACTTTGATATATAGTAAACTCTTTTTATAATCACATCTTTTAGTCAGTGTATTTGTGGTGACTATAGAGAGATGGGACTATAAAAAATAATTAATATCTTATCACATGATCTATATATTACATGCATAATATAATAACCAATTATATATATTTTATTTAAAAAAGCTATCTATTTGCAACTGTTTTTTTTCTTCTTGAACTTTGAAAATAATATTATGAATTAATGTTTTCAAAGTTTTAAAAAAGTCTGAATCAACTTTTTCACTATACTGTTCTTCACAATAGCACAATGTATTTTCAAGTGCAGTTTTATTTTGATGTATAGATAGCAAAGGCAAAGATTCATCTTCATCTTCACTTTTTAAATTTAATTTATTGCCCCAGAATCTCCCACATCAGCTGTCTTTTGATACAATTTGACAGCTTGATTCATGTCTTGATTGATGCATTTGCTATTAAAGTAGCAATGTCTTAATCAAGTTATTGCTTTAGAATTCTCTATATTACTTGTCTTTTAATATTGATCCATGTCCTGATTAATATCTTTACCATATTAATAGCAATGATCTAATCGAGTCATTGCTTTAGAATTCTCTGCATCAACAGCCTTTTGATATAATTTGACCTCTTGACTTTTGTTCTAATTGATATTTTCATCATGCTGATAGCAATAACCTAAATTGTTCATTGTAGCAGAATTCTTTGCATTACTTGTCTTTTGATATAATTTGACAGCTTGACTCATTTTTGATTAACACCTTTGTAATAAAAGTAGCAATTTCCTAATTTATCTATTGCTACAGAGTTTCCAGCATTTAAACAGAATGAATGGTGAAAATCTAATTTGAGATTTTTATATTTTTAAAAAATACCTCCAAACAGCCACAACAATTAACATGGCAATAATAATTCAGTTCACTTACCTCTCAATAGTCTTAATAATCAATGTGACAATAATAATTCAGTTACTTATCTCCTAATGGCTTCAACAATCAATACAACAATAATAATCAGATTCACTTACCTTTGGATGATCTCAGTAATCAATGCAACAATAGTAATTCACTTACTTTTAGACAGCTATAACAATTCACATGAATATATTAATCAAATTTGCTTATCTTTAAATGGTTATGGCAATCAATATAACAATGATAATTAGATTCACTTACCTTTGAATAGTCTTGACAATCAATGTAACAATGATAATTTACTTCACTTACCTTTGAATAGTTATGGCAATTATCACAGCAATGCTAAATAAATTTACTTAGTGGCTTGGGCAATTATTTAATATTTGCTACCAAGACAAAACAGAACATACTATTTTACACTAATTTGCTTGTTGTAACTTTTAAAATTATACCAATAAAATAATAAATTAATAAATAAAGCAAACAATGATAGATTAATATAAGTCTTATTATTGCAATACTTAAATGCAAAATAGAGTCAACATTTTAAAATAATATTTGGAACATCTTTTATAATCTGAGGTATCTTACATGTCCAATTAAATATGAGATAATATTTGATGTTTATATCTAATATTATATGATTATAGTGTGACTATAGAGAGTGGAAATTATTTATATTCTGCTATCATATTTGTGGAAATAGGGACTATAAGGAGATATATATAGTAAAAGTAACTATAAGAAGATAATATTATATATAAATGGTTTTGGTTTTTAAAAAAATGTGATTATAAGAAAATAGTGACTATAACCAGAGGGACTATAGAGAGAGTTCACTGTACATGCTGGTATTTTATTGGGTTATATTAAGATTTGGAAGTCTTTAACTAATAGTTTCTGCTTGTCATCTTCTATAGTGCTAAATACACTTCTTTCTGGGATTTCAGATATTGGTGTCTACATGGTTTTGTGTAAAAGTTTTGTTTTCAAAAAATGGATAGATAAAGCAGTTTTTATTTTCAATAATTGGAAAAAAGTATTGTTAATGGTAGTTGATTTTGTACATAGTTTAGCTAAGATGCATTAATGTAAATTGTGGTTATTTAGGGCAAAACTCAAAGCAAAATTAGAGAAAGATGGCCAGATTAGAGATAGTGGTTTAATTGCTGTGACTGTAGATAAAGTGCCAGAACTTTTGTCTGTGAGAGTTGTTTGGCTGTTTGGTATTTTTAAAGCTTTTGCTGTTAGTTTTAGTTTGTGTAAAATGTGTAACTTTTTTTTAAGCATTGTTACAAGAGAGTTTTCTTGGTATATTTTAATTGTTAATATCTCGTTTTAATTGCAATTAGTCTCTTATGAGTTCTTCAATTTTATGTGTTAGATATTAATAATAATGTACTGAAGATTTTTTTTTGATGTTGTAATGTAAGTTTTCTCTTTAATTCTAGTTGTCTTTGTATGTTGTGTACTCCTTCCCAAAGGCTAATCTGAAATTTACTCACTGTTTGGGGTCTTCTCTGAGGCTATCCTTATAATTGTCTGATGTGTTTTTTTAATCTAGAAACATGAAATGTTAATGACCTTTTCGTGATTTCTCTAAGTATATAATAAAGCTTTTTTCAATTTAATTAATAACTACGTAAAATAATCTTGATCAGAGATTATTTTTCCAAAGAATTCAAAGATAGAATGATAGTTTTATTTGCTAGAGAGAATATGAAAACTCTATTGTTAATCTCATAATTGTGATGTTTATTTAATTTATTATTTTTATTAATTCTTTTTAAATAAGATTTTATTTAGATATTTGTTGCTTTGAGTTTAAGCTGTTTTTTTTTATCATTAAAAACTATTGCATATATATATAATTATTGTTTTACAAAATAATGTCTTGTAATACTCTATTTCCATTATTTCTAAATAGTGCTTGCTGCTTTTGCATGATAGTGCTTGCTGTTATTGTATGATAGTGCTTACTATTATTTGTACATTATTTCTTTTATCTTTTTATAAATTGTTATTGTGCAATTTTATGATTGGCTAATTTATATTATTTATAATTCCTATTAAATTCTTGAACTGTAACAGCATTAATAATGATGCTAGGGTTTGTATAAATACATAGTGTAATCTTAATTAGTTCAAGTAATCAGTCACATATAGCAAGCACATAAGCCATGTTTAGTTAAACTCTTTTGTTATGTTTCTGTATGTTAGATAGTGATTGGACTGCATTCATAAAATAAAAATAAAAAAAACACCAGCAAGCTTTAATACAATATGGACAACTTTATTACAAAACCAAACACCCTTTTAAGATTACAGTTATCAAAACCCAAATAGAAATTAACAGAATATACTGATGTATTATTATTGTCAAAAGTATAGACATATCAAAACTGAATGCAATAGATGATTTAGTGGTTAAGTTGTCAGATAACATAATCCAGCTTCTTGGTATTGCTAAGTTTTTTGCTATTAGTTTTGGTAAGCATAAGCTATGCCTCTTTTTTTCAGATTTAAATAATGATGTAAGCATTATTATAAGTGTGTAGTGTTGTTTTGTCTGATTTAAATAGCTGGTTACATGTAATAAATGTGTGAGTTATATTTAGTTGGGGTCACTTAGTTTAACTTTATATATTAAATAATGGTTGGGTTTTACTCATTAAATGTGTAATAAATAAAAAATTTAATTTTAATTTAATTTTTTTATAATTTTTTTTTTTATTTGCTTAACGAGTGAGATCCAAACACTATCTAGTGCTATACATCAAAGAAATGATCTAAACTAAGCATGAATCATGCATTTTCTACATGTAACCAGCCATTTGGGCCAATTAGAACAACACTACACAGCTATATAAACTGAAACTGGATTACCTATATCTGAAAAAAACAAACAAGATTTGTAAAAGCCAAACTAAATACCAAAAGCATCAGTGATGCAATTTGACCACTCCAGCAGAAAATCTTGAAGCCAAACCAGAAACCAAAACAAAAGCCGAATCATCAATTGGAATCAAACTGTTTCTTTTCATATAAGCACAATGTTTAGCATGAATTAACCAAACATATTCCCTAAAAGCTAGACCAAGAAAGTGTACAAACTTGACAATCTCCAAACCAGCTACTTTAAGATTGTTGTTACAGGTGATTATTTCTGCTGTTGAATTAAATAACAAACCCATAACTCGGTGCTCAAAAGCTACTTTCATGGATGGGATTCTGCAAGTGTTGTATCTAAAGATTTTGATAGAGTTCTTTGTATAATAGACAGAGATTTGATAGTGTTAATAGTAGATGTATCTTTCCAAGAGTTTTCCCAATTTTTTTCTCAGCATGGTGGCTGGATTTAGTCTGGCAGTCATGCCCTTCTGGTAAGCTATCTGATAATATATATAAAATTCTACCCTTATTTTTGGGTCTTTTACCAGACTATCCTTGACATCAATAACTCAGTGCTTAATCTTTTAATCAATTAGTATACAACAACAAAATCAAAAAAAAAATAAAATAAAATAAAGAAAATAAAAAGTAAAGAAAATAAAATAAAGAAAATAGAGAAAATAAGCCAAGGCAATTTGGTACGTTAGTATTTCATCAATAGTCATGATCAAGAGCTATTGTTCCAGTGTGGTTAAGTATCAATTACTATTAACATGAAGTGTTGATAGTAGAAAGTGGGTTGAGATATGGAATAATTATTTATTTGATGATTGGAAACTGGAATGTTGCTTAGATTAAATCTAAACTAAGAGGTCTGTTTTTTCAGCTTCTAATCCTACTGCTATATATACATAATTGAGATTCCTCAATTCCTCAATTCTTTATAACAGGAATCCTAGAATTTCTGGAATCTTGCGATTCTTTTGAGAAGAATCTTGGAATCCTGGAATTCTGGAATTCTGCAATTCTTTTGAGAGGAATCTTGAAATTCCTGGAATTCTGCAATTCTTGAGAGGAATCCTGGAATTCCATATTTACTACACCTACTTCTAATTGGCTAATATCTACTAACTAATAATATTATATTTCTTATATTCTATGAGTAACATTATTCCCTTCTTTTAATATTAAGCTCCGTCGAAATCTAACTTGTTTAATTCCCTCTCTTGAAGTATTTCCTAGATTTCATTTTTGAGAATTACTTGTGTTATTTAGATCTGTAATTTTTCAAATTGAGCATTGGTGATTTTTCCCAATTGATTACTGGTAACTATATTCATTGCTTTGTTGAATAAAATTTCTGGTCTATCCTGAAATGCTGTGTGTATTCAGTATATAGCTTGGGCCTGTATGGATAAGTTGTTCTTTCCCACAAAATGTTCTAATTATTGTAGTATTCTTTTGTTGAATAGTCGCTTTGTTTTATTTGTATATAAATTCTGGATATTTACGTGTTGTTCCAAGTAAAAATAACAATAGTTTTGTGGAAATTGTTGTATCCACCAATTCCAAGTTTCTTTAGTCAACTCTTGATATAGTAATTCTTTTGTCAGTTCTTCTATTGCTAATTTTACTTTCGCAATAATTTTGTCCACAGTATTTTTAGTTTTCTTCTGTGTTCTGGGTTGCAATGTCTTTTTAGTATCTTGATATCAAATGGTTTGTTGATTGACTGTAATCTCCATTTCCTGGTGTTGAATCAATTGAAAAAGTTGTTGTGCTAGTGAGTAAATGTTGTCTGTAATTTCCATTTTTCTGATATTTCCTGTTGCATTTACCATGTTCTTATATATTCTTTTGTTAATCAATTGGACGTGTTGTTGTTAATGATAATGATTGGTTCCAGATCTTGTGGAATCTCATCTGGTTAGACTAGTATTCTCTGTACTCCTAATTGTGGAATATTACTGGTAGATGATAGTGTAATATTGTGGTATGGTTTCAGTCAATCTCCATGTGTTGCTTTGGTTAAAATTTTGTTATCCAGTCTTAATTTGTAAGCTTCATTTCCTAGAATTTCTTCTATGTAAAATGGTCCATCCCATTTGGGGTCAAATTTTCCACTTCATTGTTTTTCCACTTTGGTACAATATAGTAGTACTTTGTCTCCAATCCTGAATTCAACTGGTTTATCTGGTAGTTGGTTATTATGTCTTTCTTTTTGTTTCTTTTGTGACTTTTGTATATTATCAGCTGCTCTTTATTGTTTGTTTTCTAATGTTTCCATTAAGTCATATGTTTTTTTCAACAATGTATTTTTGAAATTCTCTTCTGTTATTGGTTTGGTTGGGTATGTACTGACTTCTATTTCTATTGGTAGTGTTGTTGTTCTACCATATACTAATTCAAATAGTGTTGCTTGTGTAGTATCTTGCTTCATTGTTCAATAAGCAAATAGTACTGATGGTATTAACAAATTCCAATCATCCTGGTTTTCTTGGCTGAGTTTAGCTATTGCTTCACACAATGTTCTGTTGAATCTTTTGACTAATCCATTGGTTTGTAGATGGTATGGTAATGATAGTGGTCTCTTAATTCCGAATCTTTGACTCAATTCTGTTAATGTTTTGTTCACAAAATGAGTTCCTTGATCTGATAATAATTCTTTTGGACATTCATGTTAACAGATCAAATTCTGATGAACAAATTCGGCAACGGATTCTGCATCTGCTCTTTGAATTGCTTTCACCTTTGGCTATTTAGTGAGATAGTCCATGGCTACTGCTATGTACCTGTTTCCTCTGCTGGTGATTGTTAATGGTCTGACTAGATCAATTTCAACACAGTCGAATGGTTGTTCTACTTTGATTGGTCTTAATAGTTCACTGAGTTTCATACCTCCTCTTCACTGACAAGCATCACAATTCTGAACATATTGGATGATGTCTGGATACATTGATGGCCAATAGTATTTTTTTCTGGTTCTTTCTATGGTTGCTTCTTTGTGAAAATGTCCTGCTGTTAGATTTAAGTACATGTTGAATAATATTGTCTCTTTTTCTGGTTCTGTAACTACTCTGATTGGTTGATCTGGATTTTTTCTATTTTTTCAATAAAGTATATTTTGGTAAGTGATAAAATATTTTGATTGTTGTCTGATACTCTTTTGTTCCATTTGAGATAAATTCTCCTTGAACTGTTGAGTGTTTATATAATGTTGCAGTTGTTGATATTTTTGTATGTTCATCTTTTGTTATATTTTTCGTTGGTATTGTTCTGGTTTTGTTATATTTTTTTTTGTGTTAAAATGTTCTTAGATTTGTCTCATTCATGACAAACCATCAGCATTTCCGTTGTCTTTTCTTTTTTTGTAATGTATAGTATAATTGTATGGTGCGAGTGCCATTTTTCATTTTGACTGTTTTCCATCTCTAAATTTTTGTTTTTGGAGTGATGTTAATCTCTTGTGATCTGTGTATACTTCAAACTTCTGGCTCAAGTATTTTTTCCATTTCATGACTGTCCAGTATATTGCTAAGTGTTCTTGTTCTGGTGTTCCATAATTCTTTTTGGCTGATGTTAAACCTCTACTGGCATATGCTACTGGATGTTCTCTGCCATCTGGTTCTCTCTGAGATAATACTGCTCCCAATGCTTGGCCAGATGTATTGGTGGTGATGATGAATGGTTTGCTGTGATCTGGATAAATCAGTACTGGAGCTTGAATGAGCTTTCTTTTCAAAATGTCAAAAGCTTCTTGTTGACTTTCTGCCCATTCATATTTGGTATTCTTGGTTTGCAGTTGGTTGAATGACTGCACTATCTTGGAAAAGTTTTTGATAAAATATTGATAGTAGCTGGCAAATTCCAAGAATGATTTCAGTTCTGTCATATTGGTTGGCACTGGAAAGTTCTTTACTATCTCTATTTTCTCTGGATCTGTTTTGATGCCATTTTTGCTGACTATGTGTCCCAAGAATTTTAGCTTTGTCTTGCCAAAGAAACACTTTGTTGCATTTAACTTTAGCTCTGCTCTTCTTAGTCTTTCGAACACTTGTTGAAGATGATAAAGATAATCATCAAATGTTTTTGAGAATACGTTGGTGTCGTCCAAGTATACAACTACTGATTTCCACAATAAGCCAGTATAGACAATTTCCATTAGCCATTGGAAAGTGGCTGGTGCATTGGTTAAACCAAATGGCATTACTTTAAATTCAAAATTCTCTTCTCTCGTGGTGAATGCTGTCTTTTCTTTGTCAGCTGGATCCATGGCTACTTGTCAATAACCACTATCTAAGTCTAACATTGAGAACCATTTGTTTCTGCCAAAAGCATCGAATAATTTTTGTATCTGTGGAATTGGATAGCTGTCTCCACGAGTTATACCATTGAGTTTTCTGTAGTCCACACAAAATCGGATCTTTCCATTCTTTTTTTGGACAAGTACTACTGGTAATGACCATGGGCTCATTGATGGCTGAATTAGCTCATTGTTAAGCATTCGGTTTATCTCTTGACGAATAATCTCGTGGCTGGCTGGTGGCACTTTGTATGCTCTTTGTTTAATTGACATTGTATCTTTAGTCTTGATCTGATGCTGGATGATATCAGTTCAGCCAAACTCATTTTTGCTGGCAAAGATGTCATTGAACTGGTTGAGCAACATCTTGAGTTGCATATGTTGGAGTGGATCTAAGTTTCCCATGTTCATTTGTTCTAATTGTTCTGATTGGAACAAATAACATTCACTTCGTCTGTATATTGTTTGTGATGTGATATCAACATATCCACAAAGTTGTGAAAAATCTGGAATGGGGTTTGGTGGTTGATCCTCTATTTTAGTGTTTAAGTATCCAATAATGGTTCCGGCTGGTATTTCTATGATATTTCCTGTATTGTTGTAGATGGAAATTTTGATGTGACTGTAATCTTTTGCTGGTATGTGGAGATTGATAAGTCCAACTTCTTCTGATTCACAAAGACTGGCTTCTGCTTCAAAAATTTGTGCTTGGTCTTTTTCCTTTCTTTCTATTGTTAGCATGTACTGGTTATATAGTGAAATGAAATAGCTTGACTGGTTGAGATAATTTCTCCTTAGCCAACAATTTCTTTCTTCACCATATTAACTGGTACATCTATTCTACCCATTGATCCGAATCTCTGTATTTCTCTTGCTGTTATTCCTAATTCCTCCCTTTTTCCCACTGATACTAACTGAGCTACTCTAACCAGAAACAGGAATATTGCCTGTGCTATTTTTTCATTGGGCTCTATTATATAGGCTTTTTCTGAGTCATTTTGTAGCATAGCGATGATATTTCCTACATATTCCGTGTCAATTATTCCTCCTCTTATATTAATCCCTCTTTTCATTAAACTACTCCTAGATGCTAATTGAACCATTGTTGTTGCCAAAATTTCTAGTGCTACTTTCAGATTAATGCAGGTGCGTAAATGTGGTTCCAATTTGATGGCATCTTTTTCTAGATACCTCAAATCAAATCCTACATCAGTATTATGCGCACGTTTTGGCATAATATCTTCCCCATTGTCACTATATCATTTCAACTCTTGTTCTTTGGAGAGATCTGGTAGTACAATGTATTGTTCATAGTTTAAATCAGAGTTTGAATCTAAGTTTGAATCATCTTTGTTGTCATTGTCATTTTGAACGGAGCTGGAACCAGTGTTTTCGTTGTTGTTGTCGAAGTCTGGATTGCACTTGATCAGTGATTCTGATTCCGAAGCACAGCTGCTGATTGGTTCTTCTTCTTTAGGGATTGTGTAGATCATGCATGGTGGTGGATTGTAAATGAGGTTACAATTGTTACAATATTCAAAGTCACTGGGAATTAAACAATAGCAACACAGTCTAATATTTAACTGTGCTAGCCATTGTTTTTGCTCTTCTCTAGTGGGTGCCAAGTTTTGATAGTGTTCATGAAACTTTTCTGGTTTCAGAAAATTTATGACTGGCTCTGCATCCCAGTCAAGCTTAATAGGTTCTGGTAGGTTGTTTTTAATTGTTCTGATTTCTTCTGGCAACGCGCCTTTAATTTTGGTGATTGCCATCCTCCAAATTTTGTCATTATCATGTGGACAACTGTCCAGTCACTGTACAGCTTTTCTCTAGGTGGCTTCTATGGGTGTTCCTTTTTCAACCCAGTCGCTGATGAAGATCATGTATTGGCAGAACACATCACACGTTCCTCTTCTCTCCGGAATGTCATTCCATATTCTTTCATTAAGGAGAGTTTTTCCACAGGCTATACATGGTGTATTATCCCATTTTTCCACTCATTTTGGTCTTCCAAAATGTTCAACATGGCATGCACGGCAATAGAACTTGGTTGCCATCTGATATTCTTTATCATTGCCACAACATGTGCCCATTGATGACAATTTCTTGCCACAATCAATGCATATCAGTTTGGGTTGGCGATAGGTCGATGATTGTTGTTGACCATTGGTGTATGGGATATAAGTGTTGTTGGCTTGAGTGTTTTCTTTCTCCCTTTCTTTCCCTTTTCCTTTTTCTTTTTTCCACTCCCAACTCAATGGTTCTTCCTGTTTGTTGTCGGTTCAGGTCAAATTGTCTGTTTCCCAGGTCAGTTCCTCTTTTTGCTTTCTCTTAGGATTGTCATTCCACGAGAGTATTGGTGGTAGTTCATTGTGGTTGGCGTCGGCCCAGAAGACTTGGTAAGCTTCCCAGATAGGTTTCTCTTTCTCCTCCTCCAGTTTGATCAATAGTTTCTCTCTTGAAGAAGTTTTGAAATGGCCACACATGACTGGTACATGTATGTGTTGGCCCTGATATGTTAGCTGGAGTTTCTGGGTGTTCCAGTCTAACGTTGCATTGACTTTGAATAGCCAGTCATTACCAACGAGAGCTTGGTATTAAGTGGCTTCTATCACTAGAACTTTAATGGAAGTCACAATGCCATTAACTTCGAAAGAGAAGTCGTCAATTTTGCCAATTGGAGTTTTGGTCACTCTGTCAGCTGTGATAATTCTGGTGCTGGCAGCTCAATCAACTCGGTGACCTAATTGATCCATGAGTTGTCATGTGATGATGCTGCCTGCTGAACCACTGTCAAAGATCAATTTGATGGATTGTTCCTCGACTTTTGCATCAGTATACATCACGGTGATTGGTTTGGTTTCAAGAGTGGCTCCACTAAATAATAGTGTTGCAGTTGTTTCCTCGAATTTGAATGGGAATATAACAGCCAAAGACTCATTTTCAGTGATGGTAACAGGTGAGATATTACTGGTAAGTGGTTGTTTTTAGGTGAATGCTGGGTTATTGGTTGAGGCGTCTTCTGGGGTGACCAGAAGACTTAAATAGTTCTGGGAATTCAGGTTTTGGGGTTGACCAGTATCCGAATTCCACTGGCATAATCCAGATGGTTGCTGTGAAGAACTGGGGATCAGTTGATGAACTACTATCACTAATCTCCAGTGCTGTTGAGTCATTCTTGGTCTTTGGATTCCATTGGGTGGTAAGCTTTGGGGTGGTGTTTGGATTTGTTGGGACTGATAGATTATTTGTGGCTGTGGTTGTTGATAAATTACTTGTGACTGCAGTTGATAGATTGGAGCTTGATACACCAGAGGTTGATAGACTGATAACTGCATCACTGGTAAGTAAGTGAGTTGGTTTTGATTTGGGTACTGATTCGGAGTTTGGAACCAGCGATCGGGGTTTTGATATTGATTTTCTGATTGTTGGTTATTTAAATGCTGGCAACAGTCAATTTGGATATGTTCTTGTTTACCACAATAGTGGCAGATATGCGTTTCTTGTTGTCACTGTTAATTGGTCGATGAAGATGGATGTGGTTGATTTTGGACACAATTAGAGTTTCTTTGATTATTGCATCATTGTGGAGGCTGATAAATAACGTGATTGTCAGCTAAGTATCCTTCTAATCTCTTATTAATTAATTTACTGAACTTCTCCAATTTGGAATCCAATTCAGATGATCCGTTCATTACTAGATTAACAGCTTGGGTGTGGTTAGCCTCTGACTCAGTGGATTCAAAATCCCTGGCGCATGTGACTGCATCTTGAAGAGTGTCTAGATACAACGGATGTACATATTGCAAGATGCTGCTGCGCAGGCCATGGATAAACTGGTTGAGTATCTGTAGGACTGTGAAATAGTTGGTGTCAATTGCTTGAATTTGGTGCAGATTTCGATGGAAGTGTCCCAGGTAAGTGGTGACCACTTTAGTTTCTCCTTGTTTCATGGTGGTGAATGTATTAACTAGGCAATTAATGCTGTTATTGTTGCTGAAGTATCTTAGAAATTTCACTTTGAAGGCATTGAAATCTTGTGGTTTATTAACCAAGCTCTGATACTATGAATCAGTGGTATCCTTAAGAAAGTAAGAAATGGCTTGTATTGCTCGGGCATCATTCCATCCGTTGGCTGCAATGGCCTTTTCTACATCATTCAGCCATACTTGAGCATCATCTTTTTCGCCAGTAAAGTTGTCAAGTTTTGCAATTGGTGCATAGGCCATTGGATCTAAATTAGGTGGTTGTGGTGGCTGTTGAAGCAGTTGTTGTTGTACTGGTTGTTGGGGTGATAGTTGAGATGGCTGTTGTATGGGTTCGGCTATGGGATTAATCGGCAGTTGATTGATAATGATTACCAGAGGTAAGTTCTGCTGATTAATTAATTCGGAGTTTGAATTGTTCTGCCTTTGATGATTCGGAGTTTCAATTTCTGAATTTTCTAGATTTAGATTTTGCTAAGTTTAAAAATTTGGGGTTTCAACTTCCGGGTTTTCAGTAATTGGGTTCTGGTAAGTGAATTCTTGATTCTCTGATTTTTCTTCCTTTTTTTCTGATTCTGCTGCTTCCCATGGATCAGAGATTCCAAAATCTGGTAGAGGCAGTAGTGATCGAAGTCTTGATGGGATTGATGATTGTGAATTAAATCCCTCAAAGTATTTGCCATATGGTCCTAATAATTCTGTTTTCCTTTGTCTACTTTGGAATGGAAATTGTCCAAATGCTGATGTCACAGTTGATGGGAACGTGTCTGTTGATAATATGTTGATGGCACTTTCAGGTGTATAGTAATAGAATGGGTTGCTTGGGGATTCAATTCTGTTTTTTTTCCAAGTAGGTGGCTGTATTTTTCTGGGTGTTACTGCTGGTGTTTGTAGTTTTCTCTTGCCTTTACTAGCATATGTAATTAGATATCTTTGTTGAGTGTAGTGTTCAATTTTTTTGTTGATCTTAGTGATAATAGATGTGAAATTATAATTTGTTGACAGGTTGGTGTTGTGAATTAACTCCCTATAGAAAGTTTCTCTTGCTAATTCAGTATTCACTAGTGTTTCTAATAAAGAGGAAATTTTTTCGTTGACGTAGAAATTGAAGACTGATTTAGTGGATATATGATTGTGGTTTAATTCCAAGTATTGACAATAGTATTGAAATAAGGATTTTGCAAATTCTAAATGGTTTGCTCCTATATTTTCTGATTCTGCCACTTTTAGATGGTGTTTGTTGGTGCTGGTTCTCTGTAGAATTATACCTCACAGGGAGCACCAAATGTTACAGGTGATTATTTCTGCTGTTGAATTAAATAACAAACCCATAACTCAGTGCTCAAAAGCTACTTCCATGGATGGGGTTTTGCAAGTGTTGTATCTGAAGGTTTTGATGGAGTTCTTTGTATAATGGACAGAGATTTGATAGTGTTGATAGTAAATGTATCTTTCCAAGAGTTTTCCTAATTTTTTTCTCAGCGTGGTGGCTGGATTTAGTCTGACAGTTGTGTCCTTCTGGTAAGCTATCCAATAATATATATAAAATCCTACCCTTATTTCTGGGTCTTTTACCAGGCTATCCTTGATGTCAATAACTCAATGCTTAATCTTTTAATCAATTAGTATACAACAACAAAATCAAAAAAAAAAGAAAATAAAATAAAGAAAATAAAAAATAAAGAAAATAAAATAAAGAAAATAGAGAAAATAAGCCAAGGCAATTTGGTATGTTAATATTTCATTAATAGCCGTAATTAAGATCTATTGTTCCAGCGTGATTAAGTATCAATTACTATTAATATGAAGTGTTGATAGTAAAGAGTGGGTTGAGATATTGAATAATTATTTATTTGATAATTGGAAACTGAAATGTTGCTTAGATTAAATCTAAAACTGAGAGGTCTGTCTTTTTAGCTTCTAATCCTACTGCTATATATACATAATTGAGATTTTTCAATTCCTCAATTCTTTATGATAAGAATCTTGGAATTCCTGGAATCCTGTGATTCTTTTGAGAGGAATCCTGGAATTCTGGAATCCTGTGATTCTTTGTTGGGGAATCCTGAAATTCCTGGAATCCTGCAATTCCTGAAAGGAATTCTGGAATTCCATATTTACTACGTCTACTTCTGATTGGCTAATATCTACTGACTAATAATATTATATTTTTTATATTCTATGAGTAATATCATAGAAAACAGAAACAGTCTTATAAAACCAATCATTAAAAACAAAACCCTTACAAAAAGCTGTTTTATAATGATTATAAATTATTAAGTATATTATTATTAATTAAAAATTAGATTTTAATTTAAAATTTTTTTTATTAATTAATATAACAAAATTTAATTACTATTTAATATAATATAATTAAAACAAGTTTTAAATTAAACATAATTTATGTGTTTTCTATATATAATTAAACATATATTTAATTTAATTTAAATTATATTAAATTTAATAAGAAAAATTTACTTTAAAAAAACATTTTGTATATATTTTATAATTTTATTTATATTTAATTTAATTTTAAAAATTTAAAGCTTTTAAAAAGTTATTATTTAATATAAAAATTTTTTTTAACTTTAATATTTAAAATATTTATATTTTTATTAATTTTAATCTTATATTTTATTCTAAATTTATTAATTTTTTATAAAACTTAGTAATATTTTTTTTAAGTTTAAAACAATATTTTTAATTTTGTATGTAAAATAAAAAAAATAACAGTCAATTTTATTATTAAAAATATCAAAATATAACAATAAATCTAACCAATAAAGCCAATTTAAACCCAATTATAAAATTATTAATAACAATAAAAACCAAAAAACACAATCAAAAAATCAAAAAATAACAATTTTTACATAAAATTTAATATTAATTACAAATTTATATAAAAAGTTTGAAAAAAAAAAAATTTTTTTTAATTAAAAGCCAAGTAATTAAAGCTTTGATACTTAAATTATTAATATTTAGAGGTTTTTTATTAAATACAATACTTTTTTAAAATATTAATTTTAATAATTCTAGCATTTAAATTTTTTTAAAAACCAAAAATAACAATTACAAATTTTAATTATCAAGTAAAATTAAGAAAATAAAAAATAAAATAAGTATAATTATGAATTTAAAAGACCAATTTACAAATTTTAAAAACTGTACAACCAGAAAAAAGATTAATTAACTTGGTTTTAAACATATTATAAAAAGCAATAACTTTTTTTTAATAATAAAAAAAAGAGTTTTAATATTATTTTTAATTATTAATATTAATTAAAAAATAAAAATATTTATGATTATATTAAAAAACTTAAAAATAAACAAAAATAAAAAAAAAACTTTTTTCTCTCCTATGTTCCAAATTCCTGAAATAATGCATTTTTGAAGAAGTTTTTGTTTTTTCATCTGTTTTCATCTTTTACTTTTGCTTGGTTTTCACAATTTCTCAACTCATTAATCTTTTTATTGTCTCTTTGGCATCTGATGTTGCCAACATTATGTCCACGAAGAAATTGGCCAGAGGTGCCGCTACAAGTTCTATAAGTGGTAGTCTAAGGCAAAAATCAAAGGTTTTACTTAGTAAAGTCAAACACTTGGGTGATGAAACTGATTTATCTTTTAAATTACCTATAAGCAAGCCCAGCCAGTACAAAAACATAGATATTTCTTTCAAAAAAAAGCTGAGACACAAGTTGGACAAGAACTTAGACTACGGTGCTGGCAGTGAGAGTAATGGGCCACTGGATTTTTGTACCAACACTCTAAAGACTAAACACTTCAACTCTGGTATGGTGAAGGTTTTATCTTTGGGGCCCTGTGATTTTGGCTCTGCTATTAATGATGTTAACATGAACTTATCTCCCTCTGTTCTTTTGGAATCCTCTTTTCATTTGGTTACTTCTATCAAAAAGAGACTCTGCTTTGAACCAACTAAATCCTTCACACTCAACATTGGTTTGTTGGCCATTCCTGGAAATACTCTGCATGACAAACTCAAGGGTGTCAGAAAGCTGTTCTATAAAGTTGATGGTTTTGGGGTGCGTCGACTTCATCAAAATTTCCAGACATTGTTAGGACGTCTTTTATGTCTAAATTCAGTCTCACTTTGGCTAAACAGTTGGCTGTGTCTGAGAATCTTGTTGTCAATGCTGATCTAAAGAAGATCAGCATATGATTGGATCAGAAAATCATTATCAAGAAAATTCTGGTTGATCTGCTCAAATTGGCAATTGAATTAGCTTTGGTCAAGTATAAAAAAATTTTTTTAATCAAAATGCAGTTGATTGGTCTCTGATAGAAAGCACTTGTAAAGTTTAAGAGTTCTCAGATCACTGGCCTGGTTGCATTCAAATGGTTAATCTTGCTGAATAAGAACTTGGTGCGAGTTGCCAAAGCCAATGCTGACAAACAAATGTGAGATTTAAGGGACAGCTATCGCACTCTCCTATATACTCTGCCGATGGACATGACTGCCCATAATCTCTCGAATCTGGTCCAGTCATATGGTAGGAAGACTTGCTGTATTTTTAGAAATTTGGTATTTTATGCACAAACCCGATGTGTTGTCATATGCTTTGATTCTAAAGAAGCCAGAAAGACTGCTATTCACTCTATGCTGGTGTTTAAGGGTATCAATCTTATTTGGACTGGTTTATTATCTCCTAAGTGTATTGTATGTGGCAATTTTGGTCACGTTTCCTCTGGATGTAGCAATAATAAAAAAACCTTTGGGCTGGATTTCAAAAAAAGATTTCTTTGTTCCAATTTGGATAAAAGGCATCTTGCACTCATCTATGCCAAAAAACAAGCTCCTGTGTTTCGTTTTGTCTCCTTTGGTGATATGACTTGGGCTTTTGTAATAAGTGGCTCCCCTAAAAATTTGTCTTTTACACTATTTGTTGAAACCAATATGGACATAGGACCAGTCAGCAGTTCAATGCCTGAGATTGCAATTTTAGCTTCACGTGTTAGTGTTCTCAAGTGTTCATTTAAAAATGTGTTTGACCAGATAGCCAATATTTTATGTAAGCTGAACAGATTGTTGGCAGTTTCATCAGTAAGTTTTGTTGTTTCACCCACTCCTGAGCATAACTCTGTGCTGGATATGGCTGTTGACACTCCATTATTTGTTTCTCCTATGCCTAGTGTGGTCACTACTGTCACCCATGACATTTCTCCAAGTGGTTCCCGAGTTTTAACTGTAAAAGTAGATGGCCTAGAGGCTAGCTTGTTGGTTCTAGAGAATTCAATTAAAACAATAATAAATAAGTTGGACTCTTTTGGTTTTGGCAGTAGTGTGGTAATCTATTCTTTTCCCCAATGAGTAGTTTAGCCTGGAAGATCACTACTTGTAACGTTAGAGGTATGAATGTTCCTGCTAAGCAGGAAGACATTATTAGGTGATATACAGTTTTGAATAATGACATTTCAATAGTTACTGAGACTAAGTTTCACTCTAGTGTTAAGTCTTGGATCACGAATAAGTTTTCTGGTGTGAGAGTATTTACTTTAGGTCTGAATGCTGGGTTTTTAGGTACAGGTATCATTTTAATCATGAATAAAAATTTAGCCAAGCATGTTTCAAAAATCTTTGAGATTCCAAATAGGCTCTTAATGGTTCATTTACTATTCAAAAACAAACAATCTGTCTCTGTATTGGGTTTGTATGCAGAGGTCTCTTAGGATAAGCATATGATTCAGACTGGTCTTGTTAACTCTTTTATAGCCAGGACTTGTAATAAGAGTATTTTTGTTATATTAGGTGGTGATTTCAATGAGAATGGAAACAAACATAGTTCTAGCTTTAGTAAATGTGTGGATCTTGGCTTAGTCAATGCATTAATTAATAGTCTTTACATTAAGGCTTCTACTTGGAGTAATTCCAGGGACATTGAAAAGACCATTGATTTTGTTTTTGTTTTACAGAGTTTGAGTAATGCTTTGATAAATGAGTAAGTTGTAAATGTGGACAAGTTCTTTAATACTGATCACAGTTCTGTTCAAATTACAATTGGTCTTGGTGGAATTTTGAATCCTGTTTTGAGAGCTATTTGTGTTCAAGCCAATAGAGACAAGTAGAAGTTTAATGTCAAAAATGCTGATAAAGTTAAATAGAAGTGGTATAGAAATGTATCTCATAAGAATTTTGCCATGTTTTCCAACAAGTTTGCAGATTTTCACTGTTTGTCTGATTTGGATGGCATGTGGTGTGTTATTCACAAAGCTGTCTGCTTCTCGGCAAATAAAGTTTTCTCAAAGACCTGGTTTAAAGATTTTGATGGTGGTTATACCAAGTGCTTTTCTCATTTTCATAGATTGGAACTTTTGGTTTCTAAATTGGTAAAGGCCTCATATTCTATGTTATCGAATAAATTTGTTTCCCTTTTGGACATTTGGATCTCTTTGGATTCTGTTAATGCTTCTGCTGTCAAATTTTTTTTTCTTTTGGGATCTCATTTTGATGCCATCAGGTCAGCTTTGGCAAAGATTAGAAAATATTATTGTTCACTTAAGATGATGGAATTGAAATGTGCTCAGAATTCTCAGATCAAGCTGGCAATTAACAAAAGAATAGAAAACTTCAGGTTAAATAAAAGCCAAACTATTAGAAGTGTACTTGAGAGACCATTTCACAAAGTTACATTGGATTATTTGGTTGTGAATGAGGACTTTATTTTGGAACCTGGTTTGGTTAAATTTTACATTGATAGAATTATGAAGAGATGGACCAGAAAGTGTATGGTAGTTGGTGATGTTTTGGATGACTGGAATCACCAGTTTTAACCTTTGGAGTATGTTTTTAATGATGTCTTTTCGAATATTATGCACCCAATTGAGACAGATGAGTTTTTTGGTGTGGTTTTGGATTTGTCTGATAATAAAGCTGCTAGTCTTTCTGGTATTTCAAATAAACTATGGAAACATTGTGATGGGTCTGTTCTGAATTTGCTTTTGGTTCTTTTGAATTTTTATTTGGTTTGTAAGGCTGTTTTAGACCCTTGGAAAGAGACCTGAGTGTCTATAATTTCTAAACCTACAACTGGAAGGGAATTTTTACGAATACTTAACCTATTGTGCTGATTGAGACTGCCCATAAAATTCTCTCCAAGATTCTCTCTAACAGGATTTCTTTGGTGTGTAGTAAGTATGATGTTCTTCATGATGACAATTTTTCGGTCTTTAAAAGTACAACAACACAGTTTCCTATTTTTGCTATTGGTTCAGTGGTTGAGGATGCTTTGGAAAAGAATTGCAAACTTTGGTTGGTTTTACAAGACATGAGGAAAGCATATGATTCAGTTGGCTGGAAACATTTGAGAAGAAGTTTGGTCAGAATTAAAATGTGCAGTAGTTTTATAAGATTTTTTTGGGAATATTCACAATGACTGCATGAACAGAGTGATAACTGATTTTGGGTTGACTAATGGTTATAGTGTTTGTGATGACTTGGATCAAAGAGAAGTGTTTTCACTTCTCCTTTGGCGAATTTTTTATGGCACTTTGCTGTACAAGGTTAAGAGATAAGAGGCAATGTGTGGCTACAGGCTGAACTCGCATTATGTTACCAAATCTGGTCATGTGAATTCACAGAATAGCTTTACATCTTTTTTTGCTACAGGTGCTTTTGTCAATGACACTATATGAGTTGGTTCTAGTCAGGTGGCCACACAATACATTCTCAATATTGCCAGTGAATTTTTCAGGTTAAGTGATATATCAATCAACAATAACAAGACTATAGCAATTCCAATTAATTGTAGAATAGCAGTGCCTTTTTTATCTATCAGTAATGCTCCTATTTCCATTGTCAAAAAAGGGGTGTCTTACCATTATCTGGGTGTTTTTCTCTTTTCTGATGAATTGTTTAAGCCTAGCCTAGCCAAAGCACATTCTGATGTTTAGTTTTTTGCCAATTTAGTACTGAAAAAAGTGATTTCAGACAAACAGTTTTCTTACTTGGTTTCAGTAGTTCTTCATCTTATTATTGGTTACAGGACCTAGTTTAGCTTTGTTTCTGCTAGTGTGTGCCAGAAGTGAGATGTTTTGATTTGAAAAGGCCTGAAACTAAAGTTGGGTCTCCCTTTGAATTTTTCTAATGATGTCTTATACCACTCTTCATTTTATGACTTGAAGACTTTTAAGCAAATCCAGGCCGAAAACAAGGTTGCTGTTGTGGCGTGCTTCATTAATTCTGTTGGTATTTTGGGCCAGTTGTTTATGCATAGGTCACATGACTTGCAGGTCTCGAGTTGGCATCCAGTACATCCCTTGTGTTTTCTGGTTTGCATTAGTGTTAATCTTTTGAACAACTTCTTGGCGGGTGTGGTTCGAGTCTTTCTTGACTTTGATCTATCCTTGGGCAATCTTGTTTGTAATGCTTTTCACTTCTGGAATGGAATTTCTTTATCTGAGATCCTTGGTAAGTCAATGTATTTCAGGTGTCTCCCCTCCCTTTGTTGTTATGGAATAGCTTTTGTTGAGCAGCTTCAATGCCAAAATGGTGCTGTTTTTGATTGGAAAACTTTCAAGTAGTGGAAGAGGCTTGACCTGTGTGGCCCTGTTCCTGCCTAGTTTGCTGTTGCTGTTCAACATTTTCATGTTGCTGGTTCTTTTAATGTTGGCTCATTCCCTCTGGTTGCTACTTCTGTAAAAGACATTCTTAATTCCCATGAATTTAGATCAGTGCGTAATCAGTTGTCTGGTCTTAGTGTCTCTGATTTTTCTGTGTACATGGATGGTTCTCTTTGTGGCTTGGGAAGCATAAATATGAAAACTGGTGCTGCTGCATTCTTCGAAGACATTAACTTGGGTCTTGGAGTGGAGGTGTTTGGCATGGTTTTTTCTACATTAGCAGAGCTTCAGGCCATTGCATTGGCTTTTGAGTGTATGTCTAGTTTAAGTTCAGTTCATCTATTCTCTGACAGCCAAGCTGCACTGGATGTATATAAATCTAAATTATCTTTATTGGCTCCAGATTTTTGAAACAAATGTTGGGTTGAACATCAACATATTGCTGGAATCATATGTGACAGGAATTTGGATATTGGCTGACATAAGGTCAAAAGTCACTTAGGTGTTCTGGGTAATAATAGAGCTGACTTGCTTGCTGGTGTTTCTTTTCATTCAGGCCAGCTTCTTCATTCCCAGCTCAAGAAATGTTTTATTTTAGCTAATGGCAATACTGTTTCTGGAAACTCTAGGCATTTTGTTCATGATATTTTTCAGTCTATTTATTGTGCAAGCTGGAAGGTTGGCTTTGGCACCAAAATTGTAAATGGTTGTATTCTTCCAGATATTGATTGGTTTAAGTCATCTCTTGTTTGGCATCTTAACTCTCACATGGCTGCTGGCTTCACAAGTTGCTGCTTGGCTGGCTTCTATTCTTATTTTATGAAAGCTTTACATCATAGACTACCTGTTGCTGTTTAAAAACACCTCTATAATAGATGTTATCCCAGTGTAGTGTGTCTATATTGTGGCAATATTGAGTTGTTGAACCATGTTTTCTCTTGTGTGTTTGATGCAGCTGCTCAGTTCTAGTTGTTTGTTGATTTTGCCTTCACTTGGAGAATTGTTTCTGGTTTGTTTCATGCCTCCTCTCATGTATCACAAATGCTATCCAATTGTTTGGCTGATTTGGAGCTTGTTGTCTTACTGTGCAAAGGTTTTGTGCTTATGAATTGGTGCTAGAAGACCACTTCTTGCTTTGACAACTTTAAGGTTGCATCTGGTAAGGTGGTTGAGTTTGTTTGTGGTTTGTGTCTGTCTTTTAGGAATAATATTTGGCTGATCTGTTCCAAGTATTGTGTCTATATAGAAAAATATGGTCTAATCTCTCACAATGGTTTGATTTCTGTCTTGGTATCTGGTGACATGTCAGTGTTTTTGGCCCAAGTGATTAGACTGCTTGGTATTAATGATGCATTTGGTGTTAGTTTTGGGCTGCACAGCTTCTGCCAGTTTTTTTTAGATATAAGTAATTCGGTTTCTGTACATGTGAGTGTGTAATGTAGTTCTGATTGGCTTGAATGACTAGTCATGTATAGGAAAAGCATGATTCACACTTAGTTTAGATCATTATTTTGATGTATTGTCATTAGGCAGTGTTTGGACTTCATTTATTAAAATGTAAAAAAATAAAAATAAACAATAAACAATAACAAAAATATTAAAAACTGTTTTAATATTAACAACAGAAATATTTTTAAATATATTTTATAAAATAATAACAACAAAAAAAAACATAAATTTTGAAATTATTAAAAACTTAACAATTTTAAAAGTAAAAAAATAAATAAAATTAATAAGTTCAATTTAAATGACAATATTTAAAAAAACTTGAAAAGCAAACTTTATACATAACAAATTTATTTTGTTTTTAAACTAATAAAAATTAATTAAAAACCAATATATTAAATAATATAACCAATATTATTTATAGAATAATCTGAAAAAATTAAATATAATATAAAGTAATTAATAACAAAATAAAAAATTATTAGACTAAATAATACCAGAAATTTTAATAATTTAGAAATTATTAATTTTAAAAATCTTATATTATAAATATATATATATATAGTAATATTAGAAACAGAAAAAAGAAAAAAATTCAAACTAATTCTTATTAAATAACTTTAATAATTAGAATCTAATATTTAAAGTAAATATTTTTTTAATAAAAAAATTGTTTTAATTATTTACTGTTTAACTTTTATAAATTTATATTCATATTATTAATATTATATTATTAATTACATTAAAACAGTAATTCTTAATTATGGCTATTATTACTAAAAGTTTTTGGTCTCTTTTCTTAAATGTTGTTGTTATTGTTATTATGTTATTAATTCCTAATTATTAGAAGTTATTAAACTTCTAATAACTGAATTTGTCTTTAAATTATCTTTTATAATTTGAACTATTAGACTTATAAGTAGAATAGCCAATTTTATGCCAGTTATTTGTATAATTACTTTTTAATAAAAATCAACTCTTTTCCAAAAAATACTCATTTGAAAGCTTACTAAAAATATGTAGTTATTTTACTGTAAAAGTCAACTCTTTTACAGAAATCTTATTTGTAGACTACCCTAATGTATTTTTTTTAGAAAATAAAAATAAATAAAAGAAATGTAAAAGAAAAAAAATTTTGTTAAAAAATTGTTTTTTGTTTAGATTTGAAGTTACTAATAAATTATTAAAATTAGTAGCTAATTAATTTCAAAATGTTAGTTGAAATTCAGAATATTTAAGCAAAATAATTATAAATTTGTTGTTTTTAATGTAGTTTTTATTGAAATAATTTGTATAAATACCAAGAAAAATATTTTTAGTAAAGATAAATTCTAATTAGAATATATTTTCTTAAAAAAAACTTCTTTTATACAATTTGTTGTAATACTAGTCTATAAACTTGTACTTTTTTTTTTGTTATTATTTTGTCAAATTAAAAATACATTTTGACAAACTATAAGTTATTTCTACAAATTATTTGGTATTTTAGTAAACTATTAATTATTTCAGTAAATTTTTACAAATTTTAATAATTTTTTGAATATTATATAGTTTGAGATATTGTGTAATCTAATTATCATAATTTGTGTATTGTACAATTTAATAAAATAATAATTAATAAATTGAAATAATAATATATACTAATTAATAATAGAAATTATAAAAATATTTTTATACTAAATAATATTTTAAATTTTTATTAGTAATACTATTAATAATATATTAATTTTTATTTTATATTTTTTATTGTGATTATATATTTACTAATTAATTAAAAAAAGTGATAAAATTATAATAAAAATTATTTAATAAAAAATACAAAAGTATTATAAAAAAATAGTTAAAAAACTAAAATTGTTTACTAAAAAAATAAAAAACACCAAAATAAATTAGTTATTATGCCAAAAAAATTAAACATTAAGTATTATTTACTATTATTATTAAATTTTTGTTTATTATACAAAAAATTAATCTGTCAAAATTTTTAAATTATCAAAACTTTTAAATTGTTAATATTGTTATATTATTTATAAAATTTATTAAAACCAAAATTTATTCATAATACTAAAAGCAAATTTAAATTAAAACTGATTAATGTGTTTTTGGTGTTATTTTTTATAATAAATTTTTATTTATTTATAGTTATAATTGTTATTAGACATAATAAAGATTTAAAGTTAGTTTTTTGGCTAATTTGATTTTTTTTAGCTATTTAAACAACAGTAAAAAAAATAAAAATTTGATTATTAAGACAAAAACCATACTAAAATTATTTCAAATAAAAAAAACTTTGAAAAAAAACTTTTAATTAAAAACAAAAATAGTGTTCTAAAATTAACAAAAAATTAATTAATAATTATTTTATTTAAAAAAAATTTTTATAAAATTTTATTAAGTAGTAAGTATTTTATTAATAAAAATATTATTAAGTACTTTAAAAAATATAAAAATTACAACTTTTTTTTTGTTTTAAATATAATTATAAAAACATAAAAAACCAAAAATTTATTATTATTAATTTATAGATAATTTAAATTCTAATATTTATAATAATACCAATTTTTATTAAATATATTCTTTATTAAATTTTAATTTTTAATAACAATAAAATTAAAAGAATATAATTAATATATAACAACATAAAATAATTATTTTAAGAATATTGAATAATGAAATTTGTGGTATAATATTATTAATATTGACAAAAATTACTGCAGTTGTTTTGATTTTTAATTATATTTTTAAAAACTATATATATAAAATATTTTTAAATAATTTAACTATAATTATTATTTATAATACAACTTGTTTTAGTTTTTTTAATTTTAAAAAGTATTATTAAATAAAAAATTTTATTAAGAATAAAAATTTATAAATAAATATTAAAAAAAAAAGCTTTTCTCTCTTTTGTCCCAAATCCTTAACAAAGAGTCAAAAAAAAGTTTTTTGAAAAAAGTTTTTTACAATTCAGTATGATAAGTCAAAATCTTTTCTGCTCGACTATGAGACCATTGTTGGTCCCAGTGTGGCTGTGATGAAAGTTTGTCAAGGGCTTTGGTATGGATACTGTTAGCAAAGATGTTGCCTCTAGAAAGAAAAGAAAAGAAGATGTTTTGAAAGACAGTATTATTTATGATATGGTTTTATCTGGTAAACCAGTTAGCAGTTCTTGGGGGTCTGAAGCTGGTGATACCACCAAATCTAACAGTGTAGATATGGAGGAGAAATTCTTGATTGAGGAAACTAGTGTGGATTATGGAAAAGGAGATGCTCTTGAAGAGAAGAATATTGTTACCAGTAAAATTTTAGCTATTAATTAGCATGAAATTACCCTTATAATTCCTATAATTAATTAGTATATTAATATCATTTCAAATTATTATTTATTATTTAATTAATTATCACATATCACAATTCAATTAAATAATCCAATTAGTATAACAAAAAGTAGGATGATCAAATTACACAATACTCTGAACTTTGTAACATTCAAAAGTTCACCAAAATTTACAGAAATTCGCCAAAATTTAAGCAAAGAGAAAAAGTGCAAGTTTATAAACTAGTACTACAACAAGTTGTATAAAAGAAGAGCTTTTCTTTTCAAGAAAATATATCTTACTTTAGATTTATCTCTTAGAACCGTTCCTATACACACAAAAAGAAATAAATATTAAATAATTCGAAAAACCAAATTCTTTAATTATTGTACTTGGAAAATCCCCAAAACTCAACTAACATTTCGAAATTAATTAGCTACTAATTTCAGTAAACTGTTAGTGACTCCAGGCCTGAATAGAAAACGTTTTCCTTGACAGAATTCTATTTCTTTTACATTTTTTTTATTTTCTTGTATTTTCTTATTACAATTATTAGGGTAGCCTACAGACAAGATTCCTGTAAAAGAGTTGACTTTCACAGCAAAGTAACTACACATTTTTTTAGTGAGCTTCCAGATGAGCAATTTCTGGGAAAGAGTTGACGTTTACTACAATATAACTACATAAAGTAACTGGCAAGGAATTGGCCATTCCACTTATAAGTCTAGCAGTTCAAATTATAGAAGATAATTTGAAGATAAATTCAGTTATTGGAGGTTCAACTACTTCTAAAAAACGTGAATTTGCAACCAACAGACATTTACAATATTCAAGCAAAGAGACCAAAAACCTCTGGTAACATTTGGTACTCTTCCATAGAAACAACACAGCAAAAACAACTTCAAAGTAGTGACCACACCAGATGCAACAACTCTAGAGTATTACCAGTCAATTTACACCCATTGCAAGCAAAGATTCAACATCCCAAACGGAATTGAAGTTATCAAAAAATCAGTATACCAATACATTGAAAACTGCATTAACAATTATTTTTTTGGAAACTACAATGTTTCAGAAGTTAGAAGCAACCTTTACAATAATTTAGTGCATTATTCACAATTGGGAACAGAAGACCTGAACAGTGAAACACTTGCTACCTACTTCCAAGAACTTAATTTTAATATTATTGAGTACTGTGAAGAAAAATACCCAGTACAGTCTAAATATTCTTTTAACTTTGAATCAGAAACAGAGACAAGCAACAAAGGCAAACAAAAAGTAAAACAATACTCAAGAACCACTCCAAACATTTCAATACTACCAAAGACAACTGCCAAACACTTGCAAACACCTGAACAAGGAACCAGTGTTAAATTACCACTTTCTATTACACCATTTCCAATTTTACTTGTTTAACCACAAACACTAAGTTCATCACTTAACCATTTCTCCAGACCAGAAGATTTTCAGTCACCTAGAAATCCTACTCAACAACAAGAACCAATATCAACAAGTGCCAATATTATTGATTACTTACAGGAAAACGAAAGTAATCATTCAGAAAGCTTGAAAAGTGAAGAAACTGAATCAGAATCAGAAGAAATCACAAAAAACAAAGAAGAAATAGCAACTGCTTACATTGCAAAAATTCCAGAATTCACTGAGAAAGACAATGATACCAGTCCTTAAGAATGGCTTAACAAAGTTCAAAAAGCAGGAGATGCAAATGGTTGGATTGCAGCAAGAATGCTTAAAGCAATTCCCTACTTTCTCCAAGAAACAGCAGAAAAATGATTTGAAAATTTAGAAAAACCATTTGAAAACTGGCAAGCATTCAAAGATGCTTTTCTACAACAATTCACTGACAACAATACCTTTATCACTCTTAGAAACTGCTTTTGCAATATTAAACAAGAAACATCTGAAACTGTTATAACCTATCTTGGAAGATTTAACAAACTTCTCAGACAAATCTGACAATTAGAAACCAATGACTACTATTCTGATGCTCAAATTTTGAATCAGTTTATAACAGGGTTAAAAGACAAACTAATTAAGAAAGTCTGTCTACATGCTCCAGCAGACTTAGCAACTGCTATTAGACATACAAAGAGCTATAAAATGGCAATAGAAGAAGTGAACCACACCAAACTTGTTAACTTGGCTATTGGAAAAACCAGCTCAGCAGCTGAAAAAAAGATAGACCAACTCACAAAGAAGGTTGAAAGCTATTTTACAAACCAGCAACAACAGCAGCAACAACCACAAAACTATCAACCACCACAGCAATGCAACCAAAACAACTTTGGACCACCATCCAACAACCAATCTTAAAATTGTTACTATTGTGGAATTTCAGGACACTGGAAACGAGATTGCAAAAAACTACAAAGAGACCAACAAAACAGGAGTAATCAACATTATTCTTCACCACAACAATCTTATTACCAACTCCCACTACCAACTTATTATTCACTGAGACCACAAATTCAAAACAGCTATTATCAACCAGCTCCACAACCAATTCAACAACAATATCAGCAATCTTTACCAATTCAGCAATATTAGACACCACCCACTCAACAATATCAAGTACCAACAAGAAGATTGGTTCAACATAACCAATTTACACCCCAAAATCAATTTCAGAATAACAACAAAATTAATTCAAATAACCAGTTGGTTCACTGAAATTCTGGTCAGCAAAGACCCAATCACTATCACACTCAACCCAATTATCTTATAATACCAAAGGAATCGGATTTTTAACAACCTGCACTTTTTAAAGGTAAAGTTGCAGCACCCAGATCAAACCCTTCCAACAACACCATTCCACCAACTCAAATTGCCCAAAATGCCAATCTGTCAGATATATTTCTATTTAAATTTGAAGCAAATGAATCACCATTTCTGCTTAGTAATGCAGCAGTCAATAAATAAAAAACAATTACTGCTATATACACAGAAGCTACAGTGGAAGGAAAACCCATTCACTTAATCTTAGATAGTGGATTGGCTGGAAGTATCATCACTTACCAGCTGATGCAACAACTTAAATAAAATGTAGACAGACCAGCTCAAACAGTTATTGTCACAGCTGATGGTATGAAGAAGACTCCAGTAGGAGAAATTGATGATTTCTTCTTTACAATTAATAGAATCACCATTCCAGTTAAAGTTTTTGTTATGGATGCACCCCAATACCAAGCTCTGGTCGGAAATGATTGGCTTCTCAAGGCCAATGCAAACCTGAACTGGGAAACTCAAAAACTTAAAATCTCATACCAAGGACAATATACCATAGTATCTGCTACTTGTGGTACTTTTAACAAACAATCAGAAAAAGCCCTAGTATTTGAATTTGAAGAGAAGAAAGAAATGCCACTTACTAAAACCTACATGGTTCTTGGATCAACATCTAATTGGGCTGAAGAAACAGAACAGGAGATTTTTGAAAAATCAAGAGGATAAAAAAAAGTTAGATATTCTACACCAGAACCACAGAAACAACTACCCTATATTCCACTCAAATGCAAAAATTACAACAAGAAACTTTCATCAATGGAAGCATGTATTTTTCCAGAAAAAGAATATGAAACTCATACCTGTTACTTTTGCAAAGCATGCCATAGAGAACGATTTGGATCTCCAAAAAAAAGTGGAAAATGGGACAACACACCTTGTCTTACATGTGGAGATATGTTACCAGAAGAATGCAACTGGATTGATGTTGCAATGAGAGGAGGAGTATGTAATCAAACCTGTCAATATGCTTTATCAATTTCGGAAAAAGTCAGAAGAGGAACACCATTTGATGCAGCATACAACAGTGCTCTCAATAAACTTTACCACTACCCTCATGATGCTGAAATGATTTTTGACCTAGCAATGGCATTGATCAATGGAGCCACCCAAGAAGATGTCTGCCAAATGAAAGAAGCTGAATACATTGAGTATACCATGGAATTAGCTGGATTTGATTATGAAGATAAAGCAGAAACATATCACCAAATTGCAAGTCACACATATCTGATCAAAGAAGCTCAAATTCAATGATTAGAGCAAATGAACATTCAATTGTGTAAAGAATACATCATGCCTTGTAATAACCAATGGTGTTTAGAATGCTATGCTCTTAGCATTCCCCTGCCAAAGGAGAATGATGAAAATGAAATCGAATTTGGAGTATCTGAACTAGTAAAAGAACTACCAATTACTTCCATCTATCTCTTTGAAAAGCAACCATCTCTACAACTTAAATATTTTGACAACCATGGCCAAGGAATCAGACCAGAAAAAGCACACAAAATTGATGCCGGATATGACCCAAGATACCCAAGAAAAGATACTTTGGTTCTCTAACCAAAGTCTTTGACAAAAATCAATCTCAAAATTGCTCTTAAAATTCCACCTGAAGCAATGGTTCAAATTGCCTCCAGATCATCATTGGCAAGCAAAAAAATTAATATTAGAGGAGGAGTTATAGATGCAGGATATACTGGAGACATTACCATTATGTTGCAGAATAAAACAGACAAACCATTCAAGATTGAACATGCTAAAAAAATTGCTCAAGCAATTTACTTATCCTTAATCAACATTTTGAGTTTACAATCAGTAAACAACAGAGAACAATTGGGAAAAAGTGAAAGAGGAACTCAAGGTTTTGGTTCAACTGGACAATTTACAGTTCCAGTAAACATAGCTCTTAATACACAAAATAAATTTCACCAGATTCTTCAACTTCTCCAGCCAATTACCATTTCACCTTTTGGAGAACATCACAAAATTTACACTTGCTCAAAACTCACCACTACACAACAAATCTTTGAATCCAATGAACAAATCTGTTTGAAGCATGAAATCTCAATTCCAAACGTTTATATTCTCAAAAAAATGAAAAAATTTTGAGTAACATTCTACAACCCCAATAATTATTCTATTGTCTTATTAAACAAACTAAAGATTGAAATCATACACAGCAATATTTTTCAAGATAAAAACCCTCAATTTGTCTCTAATTTCATCGAAATTGTAAGATACACTCTACTTCCAAATCCAAATATAATTCTCACTACTGAAAACTACCACTTTTTGGAAGAAAAACTCTCTCAAATCAACATGGATTTCTTAGAACCTCAACAATAAAGACAATTGAAACAATTGATAACTGAATTTGCAGATATATTTGCAAAAGACAACAATGACCTAGAAAAAACGGATATTGTTCAACATCAGATCCATATAGGAGATGTTCTACCAAAATGTCAACAAGCTTATCGAATGCCATCTGCCAGCCACCAATTCATCAGAGAAGTCCAGAGAATGCTCAATAACGAATTGATTCAACCATCAAGAAGTTCTTGGGCCTCACCAATAGTCTTTGTCAAAAAAAAATGGAAAAATCAGATTTTGTGTTGACTATTGCCAATTGAACAATATGACAATTGGAGATGCCTACCCTCTTCCAAGAATTAATGACATGCTAGATGCTCTAGAAAAAGCCAAGTTCTTCTCAACTTTAGACTTGAAAAGTGGATACTGGCAAATTGAAATAGACCCAAAAGACCGACCCAAAACAGCATTCACCACCCAAGGAGGAAACTATGAGTTCAATGTTATGCTTTTTGGACTCTGCAATATACCAGCAACATTCCACTCATGAATGTTGTATATAAAGAATTCTTATAGCAATTAGTAGTTGTTTACCTTGATGACACTGATGTGTACTCACCAAACTTTGAAGCCCATTTTATTCACCTGCAAGAAGTTTTTTAACAATTATGGAAAGCAGGATTGAAGTTGAATATTGAGAAATGTCACTTTGGAAAAACAAGATTAATCTTTCTTGGATATATTGTTAGCAAAAATGGAGTCAAACCAAATCCTGAAACAATCAGTGCTGTCAAAAACTTTCAAACCCCCAAAAATACCACAGAGCTACGAGGATTTGTAGGATTAGCCTCCTATTATCAAAAATTCATCAAAGGATTCTCAGAAATTGCCAAACCACTCAATTATTTCACCAATAAAAATGTGCCATACAAATGGACTGAAGAACAACAAAAAGCATTTGAAACCCTCAAAACAAAGTTGACAACAGCCCAGTTCTTGCTTACCCAGACTTCAACAAACGATTCCAATTAGCCACTGATGCTTCACACATAACATTTGGTGCCATCTTATCACAATTGAATGAAAATGGCCAGGAACAAATTATCACCTATGCCAGCAAAACACTCAAGCCAACAGAACTCAAATATGGCTCAACTGAATTGGAAGCTGCTGCAGTCATCTGGGCTCTCAAATACTTTTAACAATACCTGAAGAATGGAAAAGAATTTGACATAATAACTGACAATATTGGCCTCAAATGGCTTAATAAAAAGAAAACTGAACAAAGTGCCAAACAGTCTCAATAGAATGACTTCCTAGCAGACTACAGATACATTGTACATTACAAACTAGGAAAACTACACACCAATGTTGATAGCCTCTCAAGAATGAGACAATATTAATACCAACATTAACACCAACAAAACACCAACAAACTTAACAGCAGAACAAACAACAAAATCAACAACAATGGATCCAGAAAACTACAACAACATCAAAAACTATTTGGAGACTCTCACCATGCCAGAAAATTGGTTTCCAAGTGAAAAACATTGATTACAACACCAATTCAAACAATATTTTATACACCATAACAAAATCTATTACAAAAATTGTAAAAACCCAAACCAACCACTCAGATTAATACAAGAAAATAAAAAAGAAACAATTCTATACAACATGCACACAGATCCTTCTTCAACACACTTGGGAAGAGATGGAACAATTCAAAGAACTCTTGAACATTATTTTTGGCCTTACATGTAAAAAGACATTCGACAATATATAGAATCTTATGATAGTTGTCAAAGAAGAGAAAGAACTCACCCCACAAAATCTTTAAATCCAATCAAAGTTGGACAACCTTTTGACAGAGTTGAAATTGATTTGGTCAGACAATTACCTATCACAACCCAAAAAAATTGCTATATTGCAGTAGTAATAAATTATCTTACCAAATGGCCTGAAGCTAGAGCCATCCAAAGAATAGATGCAAAATCAGTAGTAAATTTCATTTATGAAGACATTATTTGTAGACATAGATGCCCAATTGAACTCTTATCTGATCAAGAAACACATTTTGTGAACAACTTGATACAAAAAATTTGTAAACGATTCAATGTCAAAAGATCTCTATCATTGTCTTATCACCTTTAAATAAATGGACTTGTAGAATGTTTCAACAGAACATTGTGTAAATTGTTGGCCAAAGTCTCAACAAATTTTGAGCAGGAATGGGATATCTTTATTCCATCAGTGTTACTAGCATACAGAACACTAAAACAGAATACTACAAAACACACACTATTTGACCTTACTTATGGAAGGACAGCAACATTACCAATTAATTTCACAGTAGAAACATATCCTGTGCAACCAATTAATGAAGAAAACTTGCAAGAAACACTCCAAAGAAGGGCCTACACTCTTCTTAGTACACTGGAAGGAAAAAGAAGGATAGCAGCAACTTATATTGAACATTCCCAAGCTCAACAAAAAGAAAGACATGACAACAAATTACCATCCATAACCAACGAATTTAAAATAGGAAATAAAGTTTTCTTACACAGAACTAAGGCTAAAAAACAATGGAATGAGAAATTTGAAAACAAATGGGATGGACCATTTTATATTCACGAAATTCTAGGCAATGGATCATACAAGTTAAGACTTGATGACAAAGTACTAGCAAAAGTTGCATATGGAGATAGATTAAAACATTATTATTTCAGAAACAATCCTGAACCATTAATTCCACAAATTGGTACACATTCCCCTTTAATTAATCTTGAAGATATTCCCCGAAATTTAAAACCAATAATTATAATAGAACAACAACCAAACTTAAACACTTAATTCAACATAATTTTACAATAATCTTTAATAACACACAAAAGACAAAAATAATAAATAATTACAAAACACCCAAAACCCAAAAACAAATAAAACTCCAGACCCAAAAAAAAATATTTTTCTTTATTCTCTCTTTTTACTAATTAGTCAATTTTATCATGATTATTCTCCGAAATATTCAACAAATATCCCAAAAATTAATGTTAGCCTTGAAAACACTTTCTGACTTATCCATAATGATTAATGAAAGTCAAATTAATTATATTCAGAAAAAAATCACAGCCCCAGTAGCAAATCATTCACAGAACTATCACCTCTATAGAAGAAAAACAAGAAGCCACTCTGAAAATAGGTTACCAAAACTTTTGAAACAAGCACTAAAAAAAAATTTTTTAATTGCCCCTATGGACATTCCACCAAATGCTACAATGCAACAAAAACTTCTATTACTTCTCAATGAACAGAACAATGAACACATCCCTATCTATAAATACTTTCACATTGGAAAAACACTTTATAAACGAAAACTGAAACTTAAAACAACAAATCTCACTTCTGAAACTATACAAAAACAAATCCACAATAAATTCAAAACAGCAGCTGGACCAACAAACATTTGCTACAAACTTAGAGCAGCTTCTAGACTCTATGATTTGTTTAATACTTGTGAAAATGTTCTACAAAATCCAATACTGCAACCAATAAAAGTCCAATATATTGACAAACTCACAAAACTGAAATTTCAACAATTTTCAGACCAGATTACTTCAATTATTTTGGATCACTATCTCAATATCACAGATAGTGCTTGGACTTTGATGAAGCTCAGTCTTGAGAAGGAGATTATGTTACCAGTAAAATTTTAGCTATTAATTAGCATGAAATTATTTTTATAATTCCTATAATTAATTAGTATATTAATATTATTTCAAATTATCATTTATTATTTAATCAATTATCACATATCACAATTCAATTAAATAATCCAATTAGTATAACAAAAAGTAGGATGATCAAATTACACAATACTCTGAACTTTGTAATATTCAAAAGTTCACCGAAATTTACAGAAATTCGCCAAAATTTATAAGAAATTCGCCGAAATTTATAGAAATTTGCTGAAATTATGAATAGTTCACCCAAATTAATCAATAGTTTAGTGAAATAACTTGTAGTCCATCAAAATGTATCTTTAGTTTGCCGAAATTTGAGCAAAGAAAAAAAGTGCAAGTTTATAGACTAGTACTACAACAAGTTGTATAAAAGAAGAGCTTTTTTCTTCAAGAAAATATATCTTACTTTAGAGTTATCTCTTAGAACTGTTCCTATACACTCAAAAAGAAATAAATATCAAATAATTTGAAAAACCAAATTTTTTAATTATTGCACTTGGAAAATCCCCAAAACCCAACTAACATTTCGAAATTAATTAGCTACCAATTTCAGTAAACTGTTAGTGATTCCAGACCTGAATAGAAAACGTTTCTCTTGACAGAATTCTATTTCTTTTACATTTTTTTTATTTTCTTATTACAATCATTAGGGTAGTCTACAGACAAGATTCCTGTAGAAAAGTTGACTTTCACAGCAAAGTAACTACACATTTTTTTAGTGAGCTTCCAGATAAGCAATTTCTGGGAAAGAGTTGACATTTACTACAACATAACTACATAAAGTAACTGGCAAGGAATTGGCCATTCTACTTATAAGCCCAGCAGTTCAAATTATAGGAGATAATTTGAAGATAAATTCAGTTATTGGAGGTTCAACTACTTCTAAAAAACATGAATTTGCAACCAACAGACATTTACAACATTCAAAAAAAGAGACCAAAAACCTCTGATAACAATGTTAACTAAATGCCAAAGAGTCCAAGATTGGTTACCAAGCAGGCTTTAAGCAAGCCTTTGGGCAAAATCAACTTTCTGGGCAATGATGATGATAATGACATTCTCTTGGATAGGTCTGAGGTGCTTTTTCCCCCTCTCAAGAGTTTGGTTAATGTGTCTGTAAGGAAGTCTTTTGCTTTGGATTTTGATCTGGTCAATATTTCTGGAAAATTTGCTTAGGACAAACTGGCTGTGGTCAAAAGATTGTTTTTGAAAATCAATGGTTTTGGGGGGGCCTCTACCCCCTCAAAATTTTCTGGGATCATTTAGACGATGTTCACTTCTGAATCAAGTTTGATGAAAGCTACCAAGTTGGCTACTGATGTGAAGATCCTGGTAAATGCTGATCTCAAGAAATTAACTGGTCACTCAGATTGGACTGTGGTGTTGAAGAAAATTCCAGTTGGAACATTTGCTGAGACTGTGCATGCTGTGCTATCTGAATTTGGTACAATTAAGTTGATTAAAATGCAGTTGGAGGGACTGTGGCAGAAGACAATCATTGAGTTTGAGGAGCATATTCAAGCAGATTTTTTAGCAGCTAGGTGATCCATCCTAATTGGGAAAGATGCAGTACATGTTGCCAGATCGGATTTGGACAAAATAACATGGGATAAAAAGGATCATTATAGGGTGCTGTTATGAAGTTTTTCTTGTTATATTTAATTGCTGATATTCTGTTTTAATTGCAATCAATCTTTTGTAAGTTCCTCAATTCTATTTGTGTGATAATGTCACTGTTATACTAAAGGCTTTCTTTTTAATGTCACAATGTAAGTTATTCTTAAATTTCTGATTGTTGTGTGTGTTTATGTACTCCTTCTCAGAGGTTGAACTGAAATCTACCCACTGTCTGAAGTCTTCTCTGAGGCTATCCTTGCAATTGCCTGATGTGTTTCTCTAATCTAAAAACACAGAATGTTAATGGCCTTTAGTGCTTTTCCTAATTCTTACAATAAAGCTTTTATCAATTAGTAACAACATGAATAATCTTGATCAAGGATTATTCTTCCAAGAGATTCAGTTGATGAATGATGGTTTCATTCAATAAATAATACAAGTAAGTTTCTTAATACTTTGGGTTGTGATAATTCAGTTTTAAATATTCTTTTTCATTTCTTTTTAATTTAAAGGTTTCTTGGGATATTTAATTTGAAAGTATAATTTAAAGTGAAGTTTGTTGGATAAAATTAGATCTATTGCTTGACAAGTTATAATTTTTATTACTTGATTGTCTTTTTCCAATATTAAAGCTATTGTATATATATATATTTATAGTTCTATGAGAAAACACATTGTAATACTTTCTTTTTGATATTTAAACCTGGTGTTTGTTGCTATTACCAGTTGGTGTTGGCTGCTATTGTGAACTAGTGCTTGCCACTATTGTGAGATGGTGTTTGCTACTATGTTAATTATTACCTTTCTAAGATTATTACTGTGCTATATTATGATTGAATAGTTTGTATTATTTTTATGATTCTTTTGCTAAATTCTTAAACTGTAATATTATCCTCTCCTTTCAAGATTGAGCTTCATCAAAATCAAAGTTAATTTCTTCATTAAATTCTAAGTTACTATAGTGGTTCAATACTGTGTTATTAATTTGTTGTTGTAATTTTTGAAATTGCGAGTTGGTAAGTCATTGTTATTATGTTCATAGTTGGGTCCAACAATAGTTTGTGACAGTTTTCAAATGCTTTGAAAATTCTGTAAACTGTTTTTGAATGGAATGTAGTGTTGGTTTTTCCAATAAAAGGTTCTAATAGTTGGATAGTTGTTTTGTCAAACACTCTAGTTGAGTCTTTTGAGTATAATATTTGTATGTTCAAGTGCTTTCTTAGTTGATAATAACAGTAGTTAATTGGAAATTTTGTTTTCAAGTTGCTAAATGTGTTTGGTGTTAATTCACTTATTTCTATTTCTTCCATTATTAATGTATTGTCCAATGCTATCTCTAATTTTTCAATAACTTTGCTGATAAATTTGTTGTTATATTTGGTAATATTATATGGTTCAAAATTATGTTCTTTTCTTGTTT
>JAAOMT010000570.1:300262-311106 GCA_016748015.1 Geosiphon pyriformis | reverse complement strand
GTTACTGCAATATAACAGTTGTTTTTTGTTGTTATTGGTAAGGGTCCAACTAAATCAATTCCAATTCTGTCAAATGGCTGTCCAACTTTTATTGGTCTTAATAATTCTGTTGTTTTTGCTCCTTCTCTTCGTTGGCATGGGTCACAATTTTTTATGTATTGGATTATGTCTGAACTCATTTTTGGCCAATAGTAATGGCTAGTTGCACATTGGATGGTTGCTGTTTTTCCAAAGTGGCCTGAATAAATATCTGAGTGCATGTTAAATAAGATAGTTTCTTTTTCATTCATGGTTATAACTCTTAATGGATTATCTGGATTTTGTCAATTCCGGTAATAAAGTATGTAATTTTGGATGAAATAGTGTTTTGCTAATTTTTGGAGCTTAATTAACTCTTTTACTGGTATTTCTTTATCTATTTGTAGTGTTTCCAAGTATTGGCTAAGATTTTTGTAAAGGTGGTTGTTCATTGTTGTTGTGACAGGTGGGTTGGTGATTTTTATGTGTGTTTCATTCTTGACAAAAAGTTAGCATTAGCATTTTTGGTATCTTCTTTGTATTTAATAATATAATCATATGGTGCTAACATTTGTGACCATCTGACATATTTTTTTTTTAGCACTTTCTTGTTATTTAACCAGACCAGACCTCTATAATCTGTGGTAATCTTAAAGGATTGGTACCGTAAATATGTGTTAAAGTGAACACAACTCCAGACTACTGCTAAGCATTCAAGTTCATGTGCTGCATAGTTTTGTTCTGCTGTATTGAGACTTCTGCTGACATAAGCAATTACACGTTCTCTTCTATTATCATCTTTTTGTGACAGAATGACTCCAAGTTCAGTTCCAGAGACATCTGTGGCCAAAATGAATTTCTTGTTGAAATTCAGATAGATCATTATTGGTGATTCAATGAGCTTTTGTCTAAGGTACTCAAAAGTTTTTTGTTGTGCTTCAGTCTATTCAAATTTCACATTTTTGGATAGTAAGTAATTAAGAGGTTTGGCGATATTTGAAAAGTTTTTTACAAAGCAGCCATAGTAAGATGTGAGTCCTAAAAAGCTTCTAACTTTTGAAACGTTTCGAGATACTGGAAAATTTTTCACTTTGTCTATTTTTGATGGATCTGGTTTTATTCCATCTTTTCCAACTACATGTTCTAAAAATGCTAGCTCATTTTTTCCAAAGAAACATTTTTTTAGATTTAGCTTAAGTCCAGCATGTCTCAATCTCTCAAAAACTTGTTGTAAATGTTGGAGATGATCTGTGAATTTTGATGAGAAAACATTTGTATTATCCAAGTAGACAACAATAGATTGCCACAGGATTCCAGAGTAAATTATGTCTATTAGTCTTTGGAATGTTGCAGGAGCATTTGTTAATTCAAATGGCATTACATTGAACTCATAATTGTTATTTTGTGTTGTGAATGCTGTTTTATGCCTGTTCTTTGGGTTCATTTCCACTTGCCAATATTCACTGGTCAAGTTTAGTGTAGAAAACCATTTTGCTCTTCCAAAAATGTCGAAGATTTTATCAATTAATGGTATTGGGAATGAGTCTTTGGTTGTTTTGCTGTTTAATTTGCAATAGTCGACACAAAATCTAATTTTTCTGTTTTTTTTCTTTACTAAAACAACTGGTGAGGACCATGAGCTCATTGATGATTGTATTATTCTTTTTTCCAATATGCTTTGAACTTCTTCTCTGATAAAATTATGCTCTATTGGTGGAACACAGTAAGCACATTGTTTTTCAGGTCTGGCATCTCCAGTAGAGATTTGGTGTTGAACCAAGTTGGTTCTTCCAAATTTGTTATTTCATGAAAATATATTAGAGTATTTTAAAATTAATGCTTTTAATTGTCACTGTTGGTCAGAATCCATTGTTCTAATGTTTAATTTGGTCAATTTTCTGTCATAAATTGATAGCATTCCAATGGTTGTTGCCAATTTATTGAAGTAAGTTTACAGTAGAGAGTGATTTCTGGGAAATTTAGAATTTCTTGTGGTGTTAATGCATTTTCTAGCTTCGTTCTGAGGTATCCAATAATAGTATCTTCCAGAATATAGATGGGTTCTTCTGTGGTGTTTGCAATAGGAATTTTTATCCATTGAGCTTTATCAGCTGAAATAAAAAGGTTAGTAAGTCCTATGAGAAACTGTTAACAAGTTTCTGGATAGAGCTCAAATATTAAATCTTTTTCTTTAATTGTCCTTTTTATTCTTATTTCTGATTTTCCATATGGTAGGAATGTGATGAACCACTCAGTTTTAATTACTTTGCCTTTTTTCTCTATTGTTTTAGCAAAATTCACTTCAATTCCTTTTCTTGTCAATCCGAAACCAAAAGTTCCTCTCATTGTTTATGATAATTCCTCACAATTTTCCACTGACACGAATTTCCCAATTTTTACCAATGGTAGGAAAATTGCTTGTGCAATCTTTTCATTAGATTCAATGGTATAAGGCTTTTCTGAATTGTTCTGTAGCAAAATCAACAAATTTCCAGTGTATCTGGAGTCAATTACTCCTTTTTGAACACTTATTTTTTTTTTCATAAGGCTTGATCGTGACACTATTTGAACCATTATTCCTGGCGGAATTTCAACCACTATTTTTAGATTGATTTTGGTGATGCTTCTGGGTGGTAACGTTGTGGATTGGTCTTCCAGATAATGTAGATCAAATTCGGTGTTGGTTGGATGGACTCTTTTGGGTATTATTTTTAAGTGCCCATTGTCAAAGTATTGGATGTCAGTCACCTGTTCTAAGTTGGTATAGGCTACAAATTTTTCTGACTTGGGACTGTCAGGTAAGTCTTGTTGATTTATTGATTGATTTTGAGACTGCTGATTCTCAATTTCCATTTTTTTTTCTAAGTCCCTTTCATCTTGACACTCTTCACAGCACTGATTTTAGCACGGGATAAGACAGTTTTTGCAGAGGTAAGTGTTAATTTGGGCGAGGTATTGTTCTTGCTCTTGTTGAGTGGGGCATAGTTGTTGGTAGTAGTTCTGGAATTCATCCACTGGGTCAAACATGTTGTAGCTAGCAACTTTGTTGGCTACTTCGGCTGACTCTTTCCAATGTCATATTTTTTCGGCGGTTCTTCCTCTTACTTTGGTTTGTGTGGTATTGTACAATTCATCCTTGTCATGTGAATAGTGCTGCAGTCTTTTTAACACTGCTTCAAACGGCATTCCTCCTTTTACCCAGTCATAGATGAGGATCATGTATTGGCAAGTTGCATCACACATTCTTCCTCTGCCTAGTATGTTGTTTCAGTCGCACTTTCTTGGTAATGGTTCTCCACAAGCGAGGCATGGTTTTTTATCCCATTTTCTGTGTCTTTCTGGGTAACTGTATTTTTCTTTGTTACAACAGTTACAATAGTAGTGGGTGGAGTTTCTTGGGTCTTCATCCGGTGCACTGCACGCAGTTATAGATGAGAGTTTGATCTTGCAAACTAAGCATTCTAGCTTTGGTCTGCATTGCTGGTGGTTTCTTTGTGAACTTACCTGGTTCCATTCAGATCTTTCTTTGCTAATCCACGTTGGTATGTGGTAGTCCTGTTCTTTGGTCATCAGCCCAAGAGAGCTGATAGGTTTCAATGGCTGGTAGTGCTGGATTTTCTTCAAATTTGAAGGTAGGTTTTTAGTTGACACTGGGTTTTTGAAAGTGGCCACAGATGGCTGGAATTTTGGCCTGGTGGCCATTATAATTGATTAGAAGCTCTTGGGTGGTCCAGTTTAAAGTGGCGTTGGCTTTTGTTAGCCAGTCATTTCCTACTAACACTTGATATTGTGTAGTATCCATTACTAATACTTTTGTAGGTATTACTATGCTGTTAATTTTGAAAGGGAATGAGTTGATTTTGCCATGAGGCAGCTTTGTACTTCCATTGGCTGTTATGATTTGGGACATTGCAGCACAATCAACTTTGAAACCCAGTTGGTTTACTAGTTAAAGCGTTATAATGCTTCCAGCGGATCCACTGTCTAAGATAAGTTTGATTGGGGTATTGTTTAGAGTGGCTTCCATATACATAGTAGTAATTGGGTGTTTTTCGTCCAATGCTGCTCCATTGAATATAGCCTCATTTTTCTCTAATTCAAAAGGAAAAATAGCTGCGAGGCTGCTATCTTCGGTGGCAACTGCTGGTGGTATTGTCTGGCTTAATTTGTTGAAGAAATTTTTGGTTCTGTTTATGTTTCTACCATCATTGTTTCTGATGATTGGATTTTCCAGTATATTAAAGTAAGTTTGTTGATAATTTTGGTAGTTTAGATTGGTTTGCTAATTGGTTCCAGCATGGTTTGGATTCCTCTGGACCAACATGTTTTGGTTCCACATGGGCTGATTTTGGGCCTCGAGATGCCAATATGGGTTGGTTATCATGGGCTGTTGCTAATAAGTTCCTTGATTTTGATACGTGGTGAGATATTGGCATGGTATTGGCATGTACTGGTTTCTGGACATTTGGGGTGGCGCATAGTAATTATTTTCGCATGCTTTCTGCATCATTCGCATTCGACATTAACTAATCAAATGTCCTACACGTTAGCAAAAATGGCAGATGTGCATTTTTGTTCTGAATTTCTGGTGCAACAAGTGATTATTTTGACTGTTACTGACTTTCTGGCTGCGTCTTTGGGGTGGTTGGTATGTATTTTTTCTCGGATCCAGGATTAAGTAACTTTCTATTTTCTTAGAGAGTTTCTCCCCTAATTGCATTACTCTTTTTTTTAATGTTTCTGTCTTATTTTCCTCTATTATCATGTTAACTATTTGACTATGGTTAGGTTCTTTCTTAGCCGATTCAAGGGCTCTGGCAAGTGTAATGGTTTCTGGTAAGGAATTAGGGTGGACAGAGTGTACTCTTCCTAAAATGCTGCTTTTTAATCCTCTAATAAACTGATTTAAAACCTGAGAATCAGTGTAGTATCCTTGTTCAATCGCTTCAATTTGACAGCAAATTTGATTGAATCGAGCAAGGTATTGGGTGACAGTTTCATCAGTATTTTGCTTGATAGTATTGAATTTGTTCTGTAGTTGGATTATGGTGTTTGGGTCACTAAAATACTCCAGAAGTGCATTTTTAAATTTGGCGAAGCTCATGGGTTTTGTTTCCAGACTTTGATACCATGAGTCGGCTGTGTCTTTCAGGAAGAAAGGTAATGTTTGAATTGCTCTGGTCATTCCAGTTATTTGTTTAGATGGCTTTTTGTGCTTCTCTAAGCCATGTGTGTACATCTGTTTCTTCTTCCTCTTTTGAGAAATCTGTTAGTCTTGCAATGTATGGTGTGACCATTTCGTTACTGTTTTCTGCTGGTGGGCTTATTGGTCTAAGAGGAGGTGGGATGATATTTCCTTGAGCATTCCTAAAGGTGGCTTTCTTAATATTTGGTTCTTTATTTTGATCACAAGTTTCTTGGTTTCTGAACTGGCTGCTTGTTCCAGTGACCAGTCTTGTGATTGTTTTTTTGCTGGTTTCTTTTTCGGATTCCAATTCAGACTCCTCTTCACAGTTTTCAAACCCCGTTCCAAATTTTGGCTGAAAAAGAGAGTTTTGGAATAGTGATAAATATCCTCCTGTAATTGGTATGTCTTCCCAGTTACATTGTTTAATTTTATCAGTATAACTAGGAGTTCTTGGCATTTGTGGAGTTGATGTTGATGATAATACAGCTCCTAATGGAATTTGTATCTTATTTTCTGGTGAAAAATGGTATGATTTATCTTCTGGTGAATAAATACATTGTTTTTTTATTGATTGAGTGACAGTTTTCTTTGGTGTTTGAGCAGGTGTTTCTAGTTTTTGCTGGTTACTTTCCTGATTAGTTTTTGAATTTTCTTTGGTTTTGTTGGTGCATTCCCTAGTGTTTTCTGTGGATATTGAAAAATTTTTGTTGGCGTATTGCTCAATTTCTCGATGGATTTTGACAATAGTTGTGGCTATTACTGCTACTTTTTTTGTAGTGTATTGTGATAATTCTCTATACAATCCAAGTTTTGTGTTATGTGGTTTTTCTTCCTTTTCTATATGATAATTTATTCTGGCGTTAATATAATAAATGAGAGCAGATTCTACTAGACAACATTCTTCTGGTAATCCAAGATCACTTTGATTTTGTGTGTAAATAGCATGGCAAAATTCAAGAACAGTAAGGTTAGGGGTTTTTGTTGCCACTTTTGTCTCTTCCTTTTTAGCAATGAATTATTGTTAATTATTATTTCTTTTTTGATTTTTTTTCCTTGTAGAGTTCACCAAATATTACAGGATGGTTTTTCTTGTTATATTTAATTGCCAATATCCCGTTTTAATTGCAATTAGTCTTTCGTGAGTTCCTCAATTCTATTTGTGTGATAATGTTACTGTTATACTGAAGGCTTTTTTTTTAATGTTGCGATGTAAGTTATTCTTCAATTCCTGATTGTTGTGTGTATTTATGTACTCCTTCTCAGAGGCTGAACTGAAATCTATCCACTGTCTGGAGTCTTCTCTGAGGCTATCCTTGCAATTGTCTGATGTGTTTCTCTAATCTAGAAACACAGAATGTTAATGGCTTTTAGCACTTTTCCTAATTCTTACAATAAAGCTTTTATCAATTAGTAACAACATGAATAATCTTGATCAAAAATTATTCTTCCAAGAGATTCAGTTGATAAATGATAGTTTTATTCAATAAATAATACAAGTAAGTTTCTTAATACTTTGAATTGTGATAATTCAGTTTTAAATATTCTTTTTTATTTCTTTTTGATTTAAAGATTTCTTGGGATATTTAATTTGAAAGTATAATTTAAAGTGAAGTTTGTTGGATAAAATTGGATTTATTGCTTGACAAGTTATGATTTTTATTACTTGATTGTCTTTTCCTAATATTAAAGCTATTGTATATATACATGTTTGTAGTTCTATGAGAAAACACATTGTAATACTTTCTTTTTGATATTTCAACCTGGTGTTTACTGCTATCACCAGTTGGTGTTGGCTGCTATTGTGAACTGGTGCTTGCCACTATTGTGAAATGGTGTTTGCTACTATGTTAATTATTACCTTTCTAAAATTATTACTGCACTATATTATGATTGAATAGTTTGTATTATTTTTATGATTCTTTTGCTAAATTCTTAAACCATAACAGCATTGCTCTATATCCTTCTGATAAGAACAAATGCTCACAACATATGAGACTTCATTGGTTCTGTGGGTGAAAAAACATGCATGATTAATTGCCATCCAGTTACATACACCTGGGCCAGATGTGCCATTGTTTGTTTTGAGTCAGCTGAATCATTAGATGCCATCATGAGAACCACATTTGTGTTAAAAAGTGCTCATCTTTGTTGGTCTTATTTTAGTTCTGCTGTGTGTGTAAAGTGTGGAAAACTGGATCATATCTCTCTGGGCTGTGTTACAGATGGGAAATCTTCCTCTAGTGGCTTGCCATGTTAGGTTCTTTCACATACAGATAAAAGCAGGCTGGTGGCCATTTACGCCAAGCATTCGGTGCCTGTTGCTTGTCCTGTCTCTTTTGGTGGTGTCTTATGGGCCAAGATTGTTGGTGGGTCTTCCTTCTTTCCTCTCTCTATTTGGAACGTTTTGTTGAATGATGGCTTCTCTTCGGAGATGAAGTCTACCCCACAAGTGTCTTCAGTGTTAGATAATAGGTTTGCTGCTCTTGAGCACAGTCTCACCAGCCTTACAGAGTACATAGATAAGCTGGCTAAGAGGTTGGACACACCTGGGCCAACAGTTTCCCAGCTTAGCCCTGGATGTTAGCCATTGGTGACTCCTTCATCACAGAATCAAAAGGCAGATATAGTAATGAGTGAGAGTTCGGATGTGGTTACTGGTGGTGGGGCTGTTGCGAAAGCAGCTGTTTTTGACTCTTCGATTGTCTTGAGAATGGAGAAAACATTGAAAATTTTTCTGTCACGGTTATAAACCTTTCAGCTAAAATGGACAATGCTAGTTCAGTTCCTATTTCTCATCTTTTTCAATGACAGGTCTGGTTTGGAAAATTGCTACGTGCAATGTTCGGGGTATTAATGTCCCTGCTAAGCAGGAAAATGTTGTTTGTTGACATAGAGAAATGGAAAATTTGGTCTCGATAGTTATGGAAACAAAATTAAAGTCTGGCTGTAGGCCATGGGTCAAAGATAGGTTTGATGGTGTTTGGGTTTTTACTTCTGGTTTATATATGGGTTTTCTTGGTGCTGGAGTTGCCATAATCATGGATGTTTCTCTGGCTTGGCATGTAAGTAGAATCTATAAGGTGTCTAGTTGGCTCCTGTCTGTCAAGTTGCTTTTCAAGAATAAACTTTCAGTGTTAATTTTGGAACTTTATGCTGGCGCCTCTTTGGTAGTTTGGTTTTCTCAGGCTGGTAATATCAACTCTCTTATTGTGAAGACAGTTAATGAATCTTCTTTCGTCATTCTCGGTGGTGATTTTAATGAAGATGGTTTTCGCAGGTGTGCAAGTTTCAAGAAATGCCTTGATTTGGGGCTAGTTAATTTCTTGGTTGGTAGTCCAGCTGTGAAGAAGCATACTTGGACAAATTCTAGGGTGTCATGAAGACAATTGATTATGTGCTTATTTTCCCAAATCTGGTCAATGCGATTGTGAATTACAATGTTTCAAAAGTCAGTGAGCATTTTAACACAGATCATTGATCTGTTTCTGTATCTGTGAGTTTGGATAGACTTTTGGATACACAGCTAAACTCTCTTTGCAAGCAAGCAAATAGGGACTGATGGAAGTTCAATCTCAAGAGTGCTGATGAGAGTAAATGGATTGATTTTAAGTATGCCATATCGACTAATGCTGTAATGTTCTTAGATGAGTTTGCTGTCACTATGAAATTCTCAGATTTGGACACAATATAAGACGTTGTTTGCAAGATAATAGTTCTTTTGGCTAATGAAGTGTTCAAAAAAAAGTGGTTCAAAGACTATAATAGTGTCTTTACTAAAGAATCATCCAGATTTCATAAATTGAAACTTTTGGTATCGAGATTGGTTAAGGCTTCTTGGTCAATCTGTTATGACAAGTTTATTTCACTGTTGGATGTCTGGGGTTCTTTTGATAATGATAATGTTTCTGTAATCAGATCTCTCTTTTTCTCTGGCTCCCCTATTGATACTGTTCAGTCAGCTCTTTCAAAGATCAGAAAATTTTATTGCTCGCTTAAACTAACAGAATCTAAGCATGTGGAGGAATCTCGAATCAAATTGGCAATTAACAAGAGGATAGAAAGTTTCAAGATAGACAAAGATTACACTATTTGAAGCGTTCTGGAGCATTCTTTCTACAAAGTTATTTTGAATCACTTGGTTGTGGACAATGAGCTAATTTTGGAATCTGGTTCTGTAAGATCAAAGGTGGATGAAATCATGGAGAGCTGGACTAGGAAGCATAGAGTTGTTCTCAATATTACTGAAAGTTTTTGGTCTCTTTTCTTGAATGTTATAACTGTCTGTTGGTTGCAAATTCACGTTTTCTAGAAGTAGTTAAACCTCCAATAACTGAATTTATCTTCAAATTATCTCCTATAATTTGAACTGCTGGACTTATAAGTGGAATGGCCAATTCTGTGCCAGTTGCTTTGTGTAGTTATGTTATAGTAAACATTAACTCTTTCCCAGAAATTGCTCATCTGGAAGCTCACTAAAAATGTGTAGTTACTTTGCTGTGAAAGTCAACTCTTCTACAGGAATCTCATCTATAGGCTACTCTAATGATTATAATAAGAAAATAAAATAAATAAATAAAAGAAATATAAAAGAAATAGAATTCTGTCAAGGAAAACGTTTTCTATCCAGGCCTGAAATCACTAATTGTTTACTGAAATTGGCAGCTAATCAATTTCAAAATGTTAGTTGGGTTTTGGGGATTTTTCAAGTACAATAATTAAAGAATTTGGTTTTTCAATTTATTTGATATTTATTTTTTTTTGTGTGTGTAGGAATAGTTCTAAGTGATAAATCTAAAGTAAGATACATTTTCTCGAAAAGAGAAGCTCTTCTTTTATACAACTTGTTATAACACTATTCTATGAACTTGAACTTTGCTCTTTTCTACAATTTTGCTGAACTAAAGATACATTTCAGCAAATTACAAGTTATTTCTACGAACTATTAGATATTTTGGTGAACTATCAATTATTTCAGCAAATTTCTACAAATTTCAGTGAACTTTTGAATGTTACATATTTCGGGGTATTACATGATTGATCATTGCACTTAGGTTATATTTGTGTTATGTACAAATTGGATTATTAATTAAATAATAATTTCGGACATTTTGCTAATATAATAAGTGATAATTTGAAACAATAATATATGCTAATTAATGATAAGATTTATAAGGGTGATTTCATGCTAAACAATATTTCTAATTTCATCTGGTAACATAATCTTCTTTTCAAGACTAAACTCCATCAAAGTCCAAGTACTGTCTGTAATTTCCAGATAATAATCCAAAATTATTGAAGAAATTTGGTCTGAAAATTGTTGAAATTTCAGTTCTATGAGCTTTTCAATGTATTGAATCTTCAAAGGCTGTAAAATTGGGTTTTGTAGGACGTTTTCACAGGTGTGGAATAGGTTATAAAGTCTAAGAGCAGCTCTTAGTTTATAATGACTGTTTGTAGGTCCAGCTGTTGTCTTGAATTCATTGTGGAGTTGTTTCTGAATAGCTTCTTTTGTGAGGTTTGCTGCTGTAAGCTCCCGTTTTTGTTCGTGAAGTGTTTTTCCAATGTAGAAATATCTATATATTGGAGTATAGTCATAGTTTTCTTCATTAAGACACAGTTGAAGTTTTTGTTGAATAGT
>JAAOMT010000570.1:168471-300242 GCA_016748015.1 Geosiphon pyriformis | reverse complement strand
GTATAATTAATGTGGTTTCCAGTAACAGTAATAGATAATTCAGGTATTGTTTTTAAAGCTAACATTAGTTTTTGGGATAATTGTTAAATGTTTTAAGGAATAGTCATTATAAGAGATTTGAAAATAAAAGAAAATTATTTTTGGTGTATGGGTTTTTATGTTATTTTTGCTTTGTTTTTGTGAGATTGTTTTTAAATTATAAGGAGATAACTATAATAATAAATTTAAGTTAAGTGTTCAAGTTGGGAGGTTGTTCAATAACAACTATTGGTTCTAAATTTCAGGGAATATCTTCGGAATTGATTAAAGGGAAATGTGTACCAATTTGTGGAATTAATGGTTCAGGATTGTTTTTGGAATTATAGTGTTTCAAACAATCTTCATGTGCAACTTTTGTTAGGATTTTGTCATCAAGTCTTAGCTTGTATGATCCATTGCTTAGGACTTCATGGATAAAGAATAATCTATCCCATTTATTTTCAAATTTTCTACTCCATTGTTTTTCAGCTTTAGTTCTGTGTAAGAGAACTTTGTTTCCGATTTTAAATCTATTGGTAACTGGAGACAATTTGTCATCATGCCATTCTTTTTATTGAGCTTGGAAGTGTTTAATATGGGTGGCTGCTATTCGTTGTTTTCCTTCCAACGTGCTAAGCAGAGTGTAGGCTCTTTGTTGTAGTGTTTTCTAAAAGTTGTCTTTATTAATTGGTTGTACTGAATATGTTTCTATTGTGAAACTAATTGGTAATGTTGCTGTCTTTCTGTAGGTTAAATCAAATGGTGTGTGTTTTGTGGTATATTGTTTTAGTGTTCTATATACTAGTAACACTGATGGAATAAAGAGATTCCATTCTTGCTCAAAATTGGTTGAGACTTTGGCTAATGATTCATACAATGTTCTGTTGAAACGTTTTACAAGTTCATTTGTTTGTGGATGGTAGGGTAAAAATAATGGTCTTTTGACATTAAATTGTCCATAAATTTCCTGGATTAAATTGTTCACAAAATGTGTTCCTTGATCAGATAAAAGTTCTATTGAGTATTTATGTCTACAAATGATGTCTTTATAGATAAAATTTGCTACTGATTTCGCATCTGCTCATTGAATGGCTCTGGCTTCAGGCCATTTGGTGAGATAGTCTACAGCTACTGCAATATAATGGTTTCCTTGGTTTGTAATAGGGAGTGGTTCGACTAAATCAGTACCAACTCGGTCAAAAGACTGTCCAATTTTGATTAAGTTTAAAGGTTCTGTAGGGCGAGTTCCTCTTCTTCTTTGACAACTATCACAAGACTTAATGTATTCATGAATGTTTTTTCTTATTTGAGGCCAAAAATAATATTCTAGTGTTCTCTGGGTGGTGCTGTTTTTTTCTAGATGTGCTGATGAAGAGTTTGAGTGCATGTTATATAAAATGGTTTCTTTTTCATGTTCTTATATTAATCTGAGTGGATTGTCTGGGTTTCTGAAGTTTTGATAATAAATCATGTTGTTGTGTAAGAAGTATTGTTTGGCTTGTTGTTGTAACCAATGTTTTTTATCTGAAGACCAATCTGTTGGAATTGTTAATGTCTCCAAATATTGTTTAAGATTGTTGTAGTTTTCAGGGTTCATTGTTTGTTGTTTTGTTGTTAATTCAAATAAGTATTGGTTTTGTATTCTAATCTTGCCTTATTCTTGAGAGACAATCAACATTGGTATGGAGTTTTCCTAGTTTGTGGTGTACAATATATTGGTAGTTGGCTAAAAATCCTGTTCATCGAGTTTGTTTTGTATTTAGCTGAGTATTTTTGTTCTGAAGCCATTTAAGTCTAATATTATCAATAATAATATCGAATTCTTTGGGTCTGAGGTAAAAGTTGAAGTGATGTAAGGCCCAGATTACTGCTGCAGTTTCTAATTCTGTTGCAGGGTAGTTCTTTTTGGCTGGTTTCAATGTTCTGTTAGCATAAGCAATTATTTGCTCATTTTCATTGTCATCTAACTGTAATAGGATGGCACCAAAGGCAGTATAAAAGGCATCTGTTGCTAACCAGAATTGGTTGCTGAAATCTGGATAGGCAAGAATTGGAGCTGTTATTAGTTTTTCTTTGAGGATTTCAAATGTGTTTTGGTGTTCAGCAGTTCATTTGTATTTGACATTTTTGGTGGTAAGCTGGTTGAGAGGTTTTGCGATTTCTGAGAATTCTTTGATAAACTTTCAATAGTAGGAGACTAACCCTATAAATTCTTTTAGTTCTGTAGTGTTTTGAGAAGTTTTGAAGTTTTTGACAGCACTGATTTTTCCAGGATCCAGTTTGATTCTATCTTTACTAATAATATGACCAAGAAAGGCCAAGCTTGTTTTTCCAAAGTAACATTTTTCAATGTTGAGTTTCAGTCCTGCTTTTCATAATTGTTGAAAAACTTCTTGCAAGTGTTTTAAGTATAATTCAAATAATGGAGAATAAACATCAGTATTGTTAAGATAAACGACTACTGACTTCCAAAGAAGTCCTTTGTATACAATATCTATTAATCTCTAAAATGTTGCTGGTGCATTGCATAATCTAAAAGACATTACATTGAATTTGTAATTTCCTTTTTGGGTTGTGAAGGCTGTTTTGGAACAATCTTTGGGGTCCATGACAACTTGCCAGTATCCGCTTTTTAGATCTAGTGTTGAAAAGTATTTGGCCTTTCCAAGGACATCCAACATATCATCAATTCAGGAAAGGGGATAGGCATCTCCAATAATAACACTGTTAAGTTGTTGATAATCAACACAAAATCGTATTTTTCTATTTTTCTTTTTAACTAAGACCACAGGTGAGGCTCATAGACTCATTAATGATTAAATAAGCCCATTGTTAAGCATCCATTGTACTTCTTTACAGATAAATTGGTGACTTTCTGGAGCAACTCGGTAGGCTTGCTGTCACCTTGGTTTGGCATCTTCTGTATAGATTTGGTGTTGAGCCAAATCAGTTCTTTCTAAGTCATTGTTGTTTTTGGCAAAGATATTGGCAAATTCTGCAATTAGTTTTTTGAACTGGCTCTGTTGTTGTGATTTAAGTTGTCCTATGTTGATTTAAGATAGTTTTTCTATAACAACATAGTAGTTTTCAGAGCTGTGGTTTGGGTTGATTTTTAGTAGTGAATGTTCAATAATTTCAGAGAAATCGGGAACTGTTTGGGGTAATTCTTGTTAAAAGATATTACTGTGAATAACTCCAATTTCTAAGTTATTTAATAGAACTATGGGGTAATTATTGGGGTTGTAAAAAGTAACTCAGACTTTCTTTGTTCCTTCTGGGATGTAAATATTTGGGATTGAGATATTATGTTCCAAGCAGATTCGTTTATTGGACTCAAAAATTTGTTGAGTAGTTGTTGGCTTTGGGCAGGTATAGATTTCAGGATGTTCTCTGAAAGGTGAAATAGTGATTGGTTGGGGAAGGCATAAAATCTGGTGAGACTCATTCTGTTCATTGAGAGCTATGTTTACTGGAACTGTAAATCATCCAGTTGAACCAAAACCTTGTGTTCTTCTTTCGCTTTTTCCCAATTGTTCTCTTTGATTGACTAATTGTAAGCCCAAAATGTTGATTAAGAGTAAATAGATAGCTTGAGCAATTTTTTCAGCATGTTCAATTTTGAAAGATTTATCAGTTTCATTTTGGAGTATTACTATTATGTCATCAGTATATCTAGCATCAATTATTTTTTCTCTGAAATTGATTCCTTTGCTTGCCAGAGATAACTGGGAGGCAATTTGAACCATTGCTCCTGGTGGGATTTCGAGGGCAATTTTAAGGTTGATTTTTGTGAGAGATTTGGGTTTGAGAACAAGAGTATCCTTGTCTGGATATCTTAGGTCATATCCAGCATCAATTTCATGTGTTTTTTCAGGTTTTATTTCTTGTCCATTGTTGTTGAAGTATTTGAGTTGTAAGGCAGACTGATTTTTGATAAGATAGATGGGTGTTGCTTCAATTTCTTCTGTTGCTTCAGGTTCTTCAAATTCTATTTCATTTTCATCGTTTTCACTGAGCAGGGGAATGCTAAGAGCATAGCATTCAGGACACCATTGTTCATCGCAAGGCATTATGCATTTTTCACACAATTTAATGTTCATTTGCTCTAGTTGTTGGGCTTGAGCTTCTTTGGTCAGGTAAGTGTGACTGGCAATTTGGTGATATACTTCTATTTCATCTTTGTAGTTGTATCTAGTGATTTCAAAAGTGTATGCAATGTATTCTGATTTTTTCATTTGACGAACATTTTCTTAAGTGGCTTCATTGATTAAAACTATTGCTAGATCGAAAATCATTTCAGGATCGTGAAGATAATAATACAGTTTGTTAAGAGTGCTGTTGTAAGCAGCATCAAAAGGGGTTCCTCTTGTTACTTTTTCTGAGATTAAAAGGGCATATTAGCATGTTTGATCGCAAACTCCTCTTCTGAATATAACATCAATTCAGTCACATTCATCAGGTAATTGTTCTCCACAAGTCAAACAGGGTGTTCCATCCTATTTTCCACTTCTTTTAACTAGGTGTCTCTATTGTTCTCAATGACAAGATTTGCAATAGTAACAGATATGGTTTCCATATTTTTCCTTGGGTGAAATACAAACTTCCATTGATGAGAGTTTCTTGTGGCAATCTTTGCATTTGAGTAGAATATAAGGGCATTGTTTTCATAGTTCTGGTTTTGAATAGGGGATATTCCATCCGGATGTCACTGGTTCTTTTGTTTTAAGAGAATTGTTTGTTGAAAAATACTGTTGTTCAGTTTCATCAGCCCAATTAGAGGTTAATCCAAGTGCCATAAATGTTTCAATAATGGGTTTTTCTTCTTCCGGTTTGAATTCAAAAGCCGGGGCTTTTTCGGAGCATTTGTTGAATGTACCACAAGTGGCAGGTACTCGGGCATGTTGTCCTTAATAGGAGATTGTTAACTCTTGTGTCTCTCAATTTAGATTAGTATTGGCTTTTTGGAGCCAATCATTTCCAACAAGAGCTTGGTATTGGGAAGCATCCATGACCAGAACTTTGACTAGAATGGTAATTCTATCAATTGTAAATGGGAAGTTGTCAATTTCTCCTACTGGAGTCTTTTTCATGCCATCAGCAGTGATGATTACTGTCTGAGCTGGTCAGTCAACATTTCTTTTTAACTGTTGCATCAACTGGTAGGTGATAATGCTTCTAGCGGATCCATTGTCTAGGATTAAGTGAATTGCCTTTCCTTTGACTTTTGCTTTGGTGTACATAGCAGTGATTGCTTTTTGTTCATTGGTGGCTGCATTGCTAAGCAGGAATGGTAACTTATTTGCTTCGAATTCAAAAAAGAATATATCTGAAAGGTTGGCGTTTTCAGCAATTCTGGTTGATGAGATTGTGGTAGGAGTATAGAAAAAGTTTTGTTGTTGTGCTGCAGCTCTACCTTCTGAGAGTACAGTATGGTAAAAATCCTGTTCTTCTGGCATCATAAGATAACTAGGTTAAGTATGATAGTGGTTGGGTCTATGTTGATTCGAATTTTGAGTGGTTAATTGGTTGTTGGAATTTAATCTGTTGTTGTTTGTTGGAAAACGGTTTTGTGGTGTAAATTGATTATGTTGAACCAATCTTCTAGCTGGCACTTGATATTGTGGTATAGATGGTTGTTGATACTATTGTTAAATTAATTGTGGAGCAAGTTAATAATAGTGGTTTGGATATTGTGGCCTTGATAAATATTGAGCTGGTGGTGGTGGATAATATGATTGTTGTGATTGGGAATAACGTTGATTATTTCTCTGTTGTTGGTCTCGTTGCAATTTTCTACAATCGCTTTTCCAGTGTTCTGGAATTCCACAATAATGACAATTTTGGATTTGGTTGTTAGATGGTGGTTCAAAGTTGTTTTGATTGCGTTGTTGTGAGGGTTGGTATCTTTGTGATTGTTGTGATTGCTGCAATGACTGTTGTTGCTGTTGGTTGGTGAAGTAGTTTTCAACTTTCTTGGTTAATTGGTCAATTTTTTTTTCAGCTGCTGAGCTGGTTTCGCCAATAGCCAGGTTAACAAGTTTGGTATAGTTGGCTTCTTCTATGGCCATTTCATAGTTTTTTGCCTATTGAATAGCAATGGCTAAATCTTCTGGTGCATGTGGGCAAACTTTCTTGATAAGTTTGTTTTTTAGTCCAGCAATGAATTGATCCAAAATTTGTGCATTGGAGTAGTATTCATTGGTTTCCAATTGGTAAATCCTTCTAAGCAGTTTGTTGAATTTCTCAAGATAGGTCATAACTGATTCACTTGGTTCTTGCTTGATATTTCGGAACTGATTTCGAAGGGTGATGGAAGTGTTATTGTCAGTGAACTGTTTTAGAAAAGCAGTTTTGAATGCTTCTCAGTGTTCTGGTGGGGCTTCTAAGTTTTCAAACCATTTACTGGTTGTTCCTTGTAAGAAGTATGGAATTGCTTTTAACATTCTGGCAGCGTTCCAACCATTTGCATCTCCTGTTTTTGAGACTTTGTCAAGCCATTCTTGAGGACTGGTTTTGCTGTCTTTTCCTGTAAACTCAGGAATTTTTGCGATATATGTGGAGGCCATTTCTTCTTCATTTTCTGAGTCTTCTGTTTCTTGTTCTGATTTGGTCTCTTCATTTTGATTTTCTGCTAAGTAGTCAATAAGGTTTGTGCTGGTTAATATTGGTTCCTGTTGTTGAATAGGGCTTTTGGGTAACTGAAAATTTTCTATTCTTGAAAACCAAATAAGTGATAAGCTTGGTGTTTGCAGTTAAGCAAGTAAAGCTGGAAATAATGTAATTGAGAGTAGTAATTTAAAGCTGGTTTCTTGTTCTGGAGTTTGTAAATGTTTGGCAGTAGTTTTAGGTATATTGGGAGTAGTTCTGAGTTTTTGTTTTTTTTTTCTTTTTCCTTCTTCTGTTTTCGATTCAAAACCAAGAGAAAATTTCTGTTCTACTGGGTAATTCTCTTCACAATACTGAATAATATTGAAGTTGAGTTCTTGGAAATATGGTTCAAGTGTTTGACTGTTAAAATTCTGAGTGTTTAGACAAGAGTGATGTACTAAGCTTTTATATAAGTTGTGTCTAACTTCTGAAATGTTGTAGTTTCCAAAAAAATAATTGTTGATGCGATTTTCAATGTACTGGTAAAGTGTTTTCTTGAATGTTTCAATTCCATCTGGGATGTTAAATCTCTGCTTGCAGTGGGTGTAGATTGACTGATAATACTCTAGAGTTCTTGGATCTGTTTGAGTCACCACTTTTGAAGTTGTTGTTGCTGTGTTATTTCTGTGGGAGAGCACCAAATGTTATTGGAGGTTTTTGGTCTCTTTTCTTGAATGTTGTAACTGTCTGTTGGTTGCAAATTCACGTTTTCTAAAAGTAGTTGAACCTCCAATAACTAAATTTATCTTCAAATTATCTTCTATAATTTGAACTACTGGGCTTATAAGTGGAATGGCCAATTCCGTGCCAGTTGCTTTGTGTAGTTACATTGTAGTAAATGTCAACTCTTTTCCAGGAATTGCTCGTCTGGAAGCTCACTAAAAATGTGTAGTTATTTTGCTATAAAAGTCAACTCTTCTACAGGAATCTTGTCTGTAGGCTACCCTAATGATTATAATAAGAAAATAAAATAAATAAATAAAAGAAATATAAAAAAAATAGAATTCTGTCAAAGAAAATGTTTTCTATCCAGGCCTGGAGTCACTAACAGTTTACTGAAATTGGTAGCTAATCAATTTCAAAATGTTAGTTGGATTTTGGGGATTTTTCAAGTGCAATAATTAAAGAATTTAGTTTTTCAATTTATTTGATATTTATTTCTTTTTGTGTGTGTAGAAATGGTTCTAAGTGATAAATCTAAAGTAAGATACATTTTTTTGAAGAGAGAAGCTTTTCTTTTATACAACTTGTCGTAACACTATTCTATGAACTTGAACTTTGTTTTTTTCTACAATTTCACTGAACTAAAGATACATTTTGGTAAATTACAAGTTATTTTTGTGAACTATTAGATATTTCAGTGAACTATCAATTATTTCGGCAAATTTCTACAAATTTCAGCGAACTTTTGAATGTTACATATTTTGGGGTATTGCATGATTAATTATTGCACTTAGGTTACATTTGTGTTATGTACAAATTGGGTTATTAATTAAATGATAATTTCAGATATTTTGCTAATGTAATAAGTGATAATTTAAAACGATAATATATGCTAATTAATGATAAGATTTATAAGGATAATTTCATGCTAAACAATATCTCTAATTTCATCTGGTAACATTGATATTCCAGAAGAGTGGCATTGTTAATATCAGCTTTTAAGTTACATTTTTGATGAAACTTTTTGTGGTGTAATGCAGCCAATTGAGTTTTTGGAATTGTTTGGTATGGTTTTTGATCTACCTATTGGCAAGACTGCTGGTCTCTCAGGTATTTCAAATGAGTTGTAAAAACATTGTGATAGGTCTGTTCTAGATATGTTCTTGGTGCTTATAAATTCTTGCTTGTCTTATGAGTTTGTATCTGGTTCTTGAAGAGAAGCTTGGGTTTCGATAATCCCTAAACCATATGAGTGGGAGAGTGTTTTCACAAATACCTGACCTATAGCTTTGATTGAAATGGCTTGCAAAATTCTTTCCAAGATTCTTTTTGACAGAATATTGCTGGCATGCAGTACTCATAATGTTCTTTATGGAAATAATTTTTTGGTTTTGAAGGGTATGACAACCCAAACTCCTATCTTTACTATTGGTTCAGTTGTTGAGGATGCTTTGGAAAAAGATTGGGAACTCTGGCTGGTGTTGCAGGACATGCAAAAGGCATACAATTCTGTTGAATAGAAGCATCTCAAGAGGTGTTTGGTCAGAATCAAAATGTGTAACAGGTTTATTTGGTTTTTTGGTGGTATTCATAGAAATCAGACCAATTAGGTTATGACAAATTTCAGTTTAACTGATGGCTATCATGTACATAATGGGTTAGACCAAAGAAAAGTTTTTTTATCTCTTCTTTAGCACTTTTATGAATGACTATTTGGGGTGTTGAATCAAATAACAAACCTGTAACTTGGTGTTAAAAGTTATTCGTGTTGATGTTATTAATCTGAAGGTTTTGTATCTAAAGGTTTCGGTTTGAGTTTTTTGTATAATGGACAGAGATTCAATAGTGGTTTTATCCATAGCTTTCCAGAATTGCAATTCTGTCAATTTTTTTCTTAACATAATGGCCAGCAATTCTCTGGTAAGTATTTCATATCTTCTGTACGTCTCCTACTTTCTCGCAGGGATCTTTTACCAGGCAATTCTTGACATTAGTAATCTAGTGCTTTATTTAACCAATTGGTGCACAACAATAAAATCAAAATAAAATAAATAAAAGAAATAAAAGAAAATCATAAATAAGCCAAAGTGATTTTACAAGTCAGTATTCTGTCAATAGCTGTAATCAAGAGCTATTATTCCAGTGTGTTTAAGTATCAATTACTATTAACATGGAGTGTTGATAGTGGAATTAGGTTTAAGATACCAAATAGTTATTTATTGTGTTTGAAAGATTGTCTAGATGAAATCTAAACTTGGAAGTCTGTTTTTTTTCAGCTTCTAATACTACTGCTATATATACATAATTGAGATTCCTCAATTCCTCCATTCTTTACAACAGAAATCCTGGAATTCCTAGAATCCTGCAATTCCTTTGAGAGAAATTTTGGAATTCTGGAATCCTGTGATTCCTCATGAGAATTCTGTAATTCCTGGAATCCTGCAATTCCTAAGAGAAATTCTGGAATTCCACATTTACTATGTCTACTTCTGATTGGCTAATAACTATGCTAATATATATTCCTTATATTTCTATGAGTAACAGCACATATTTTATAATCCGCTTTTGTGTAAAGTCAAGTGCCAGAAAAGTGTGTGTGAATATAGACTTAATTCTCATTTTGTCTTCAGGAGTGATCGCACCAAATCTCAGGCTGGGCTTACATCATTTTTTGCTGCTGAGGCCTTTTTTGACAACACAATTTGAATTGGTGACAGTCAGGCTGCTACTCAACATATTCTCAACATTGCTAGTGAATTTTTTTGAATTAATGACATTTCAATCAATAACAACAAAACTGTGGCCATTCCTATCAATAGCAGAATCAGCAGTCTATCTCTTTTCATTAGTGGTTCACCTATTTCCATAGCCAAAAAGGGCAAATCTTATCAGTATCTTGGTATCTTTCTTTTTATTGATGGTCTTTCTAGGTCTAGCTTGGCTAAAGCTTATTTGGACATTCATTTCTTCTGTAATTTGGCTCTAAGAAAAGCAGTTTCAGATAAGCAGTTCTTGTATCTGGTGTTGGCAGTTCTTTATCCTATAATCAGCTACAGAATGCAGTTTAGCTTTGTTCCTGTTGGTGTATACAACAAATGGGATGCTCTGGTTCACAAGGATTTAAAGCTTAAATTTGGTCTCCCTCTTGATTTTCCTGGTGATACGATTTACTATCCTTTCTTTTATGGTTTGAAATCCTTCTCCCAGTGTTAGTTTGAGAACAAAATAACTTCACTTATTAGTTTTGCAAACTTCTATGGAATTCTGGGTCAATTGTTTAGTCACAGGTCTTACAACTTGCAAGTTCTGAGTTGGCGTCTCATCCATCTATTGAGTTCTCCAGCTTATGTTCATATTAGTGCTTCCAACAACTTTTTATCAAGTGTGGTTTGCATTTTTCTTGACTGCCATTTATCTTTGAGTGGCTCTCTGGCCAGCTCTTTTCGGCTTTGTGATGGGGTGCTTATGTCTACTGTTCTGGGTGAATCTTTGTTTCTCAAATTCTTGTCTTTCTTCTGGTATTATGGTATTGCTTTTGTGAATCAGATATGTGATTTTTGTGGAAATATTTTCAACTGGTACACTTTTAAGCAGTAGAAAAGACTGGACCCTTGTGGCCCAGTTCTTGAGTGGTTTAAGCTTTCTGTCGCATTTTTCAGCAGCCTGCCTCCCTCTTCTTCAGATTTGATTAGTGTTGGTCCTCTGAATATTTGTAAGTCTAGTGATTTTGTGTCTGTTAGTAATTGTCTCTCTCAAGTTGATTCTGGCAGTTTGTCTGTTTATACTAATGGTTCTTTGAAAGATTTGAGCACACTGAATTGTTGGGCTGGCGCTGCAGTCTTTTTTGAAGACATTAATTTGGGTTTGGGTGTTGGGGTTTGTGGTTTGGTTTCATCTACTTTGGCAGAGTTACAGGCCATTGCTTTAGCTCTGAAGTGTATACCAACATCTCGCTCTGTTTGCTTGTTTTCAGATAGTCAAGCTGCTTTGGATGCTTGCAAATCAGAGTTGGGTTTGATATGTTCTGACTTCTGCAATTGGTATTGGGTTGAGTGGAGGCACATTAAGAATATTATTCACAGCAAGAATTTGAAAGTCAGTTGGCACAAGATGAAGGGCCACTTAGACATTTTGGGGAATGAATACACTAATAGTCTTGCTGATGCTGTTTCTTTCTCTGGGTGGTTCCTTCCTCTTTACATGAGTGAACATTTTTTGGTGGCTAATAGTGGTATAGTTTCTGGTAATTCTAGGCATTTTGTTCAGGATGTTTTTCATGCTGTTTGTCATGTACATTGGGAGGTTGGTTCTGGTTCCGGCTTTCTGGTGGGTGGTTTGCTTTTGGATGTTGATTGGCTTAGATCTTCTCAGGTGTGGCACTCTGACTTGCACATGGCCACAGACTTTACCAGTAGACGCACTGCTGATTTTCATATTTACTTCATGAAAGCTTTGTACTGTCAGCTTCCAGTAGCTGTTCGGAAGTGTCTTTACAATAAATGTTCTTCTAGTGTTCTGTGTCTGTATTGTGAGAAGATAGAGGTATCAGATCATGTGTTTTCTTGCATGGTCGATAGCTCAGCTTATTGCCAGATATTGAATTCAGGTGTGTTCTCTTGAAAAGAACTTTTGGGTCTTTTTCTTTCCTCCTCATGTGTGTTGTAATTGTTGTCTGCCTGTGCTCCAGATTTTTTGGTGTCCTCAGCTTTTTTTAAGAGTTTTGTTTTTAATGGATGGTTTACAGAGGCTGTTTCTGTCTTCTAGGATCCCAAAGTAGCTGGTGTTAAGATTACTGATTTTTTGCACTCTTTCTGCCTTGCTTTTAGAAATGACATTTGGTTGGTCTACACTAAACATCGTGTCTTTATGGAGAAATGTGAGCTGATCCCTATGGATGGCTCAGCTTCTGCCTCAATTTCTGGCTCAGCTTTGAAGTTGTCTGCTGGTGTGATTAAATTGCTTGGAATGTCTGAAGCTTTTGGTGTCTGCTTTGGTTTTCGTAAACACTGTTCATTTTTTTCTGGTATAGATTCTTTAGTTTTTGTTGTTATAACAATATAGTGTTGTCCTGACTGGTTCGAATGGCTGGTCACATGTAAAAAACGCATGATTTACGCCTAGTTTAGATTATTTCTTTAATGTATAGTTCTAGGTGGTGTTTGGATTTTGCTTGTTAAATGTAATAAAAAAAAAAAATTTTAGTATAGAATAAGTTAAAATTAAAAGTTATTTTAGCATACTTAATAATAAAATTGCAAATTGTTTGGTTAATACTATTAACTTTTTAAATCAGTTTTTATCTTTTGAAATTTCTAATTATTTTTTTTAAAATTGTAGTAGTATAACTATTTTTAGCAATATTTGTTATTTTATTTATAATATTTGTAATATTATTAATTATATCAAATAGAAGATTAAATATGCTAATAGATTTTTAGATAATAAATTAATAGATTAGAACAATATTATATCTATTTAGTATTTTAATTAGTATTTTGGTTTTTGTTTTTACTAATATTAAAATTACTGGTTTTAAAATTTATTTTATAAAAACACTCTACAATAAATTATTAATAACTAAATACAAAAAAAATATAATATAAATTTTTAATATTTTTACTTATTTATTTGTTTATATTATAAATAATTTACTTAAAAAAAATGATTTTTTGTGATATTGTTTTATAATATAAATGATTAAATTTATATTTAAAAAACTTTATAATCTTACAAAATCTGTTTATTTTAGAGTTATAATATCTTTCTTTAAATTTTTTTAAGTAGAATAAAGTTTATACTGTTTTAATAAAAAGTTTTGTGTTTAAATTTTAATTTATTAATATAATTATTGCTTTTGGTTTTGTTAAATTTAAAACTTCTTGAATTATTAAGTTTATGTACTTATTAATAATTTTTTATTAAAGTCTGATTTGATTTTTTAAAATAAAAATATATGCTAGTTACAAAAAATCTAAAATGTTTTTTTTTGTTTTTATTAATATTAATATAGCTTTAATTATTGTTTTTAAGTTATATGGTTTTTGTTTTTTTAGTATTAAGTTGTATACTTTAGAATATTATTTATATTTTAGTTTACATAATCAATTTAAATTTTTTTTTAATATTGTTACAGTTGAAACCTATACTTCTTATTAATTATCACATGTATTAGCCACTAATATCATATAATTAGCCACCCTATTTTTAGATAGTAATTATTGACCTAATCAATGACCTGACTGTTAACTTAATTATTGACTTGATCATCGACCTGATCAATGACTTGATCATTAATCTGATCATTGATCTGATTATTGACCTAGTTGTTAACTTGATCATTGACCATTTTTGATAGCTATATAAGTAATGAATTTTTTAGCTGTAGAAAAATATGTAAGAATCAAAAGAAATAAAAGAAATAAAATAACAACTTTCATCTCAATCATTTTTTTATTATTAATTTCCCTTTCTTTATCTTTAAGCATCTGAACATCTTGAATAAAAGATTACTTGTTGGTTATTTTTTACCCTTTTTTTGAAATGTGTAATTGCAGCATTTAAAAATTATTGAATAAAAACGTGACTGAAAAGTATATTTAATACCTAATATTAAATTCTAAGAGCACTGACATGAAGCATAGAATTATACCAATGTGTGATTATTTGTTGACAGTACGGACTATTCTTTTATCTTTAAATTTCCTGGTTATCTTTTGAAAAGTATAGCAACTGAAATATTTTATGAGACTAATCTCACACATTGAATTTATACTTATTTAATTTGCTCTTTAAAGTTGAATTCCTTTTGATTCTTTTCATTATCCTACAATTCTGTTCTTTCTTATTATTTGTTAGTTTGTTACTCCAATCTGTAACATAAAAGTGATGTTTCCTGTAAGATTGTCAAAATCCACTTTGTTTCCTATTGTATGGGTAATTATTCATATCTGCCATAACAATTAGAAAAACATTTTAAAGCATACAACAAAAACAATCTAGATTTTATTGAACTCAATTTTTTGCTCTCCTGCTTGGTTTGCTTTTCCATTGAAAAACAATCCAGCAGACAATTCCAAGATTTTTGGAACTGGTTCCTAAACAAGCATTCAGCTAAAACCTACACAGCTTATACAATCTATTACTTTGACCAAGCTTATCTTGAAGACAACTTTGAAGAAAAAAACAACAGCATTAATCAACTTTTATACTTAACAACCTTTAAACAACAGCCCCCTGATTTCGAATATTTGAATCATCAAATTCACATCTAAATTACTGCCCATCAATCAGTTGAGACTTCTCTTAAAACAGAAAAAGAAAGCTACTAAACTGCTTCTGTTTTTGATTTCTTTTCAAGTAAATCAGAACATTCCACACAATCAATTACTCCTAAACCAATAATTAATAACTTCATGCAAGCAAATATCTTAGCTGTTCTCCAAAGTATACAAACTGCTTTGGAATGAAGAAACAACATCTCATTACTTTTATTCAGAAGCAATGCACAAGATCCAATTGAATGGTTAAATGACTTTGAAAGAGCTGCCACAGGCAACCAATATAACAATGAATACAAGTTCCAAATCATTGGTGGCTACCTCCAAGGCTCTCCTGCTACTTGGTTCTCACAAAAAACTGATGCTGGTGCTCACCAAAGAATCATTAAATGAACACCTGCAAATACTGAAGAAAACAACATCTCTTTTACTATTTAGTTTGAAAATAAGTTCAGAACCCCAATTTTGATATCCAAGTGGCACATGGAATTGGAAAAAAGAACCCAAGGCCCAGAAAAAGTAGTAACTGAATATGCCAAAGCAATAAGAAAACTAATTAAATGGATAGACTCAGGAAAAAATTGGATGGAAGAGCAGAAAATACATTTCTTTACAAAAGAATTGAGAACTGATTTCTTATATGCTCTTTGGTCTCTCCTGGTCTTGAAAGATAATTTCACAATGGATATGGCTATTGAATTTGCCCAAAGAATAAAAAATAACCAAAGAATGCATCTGAGATCTATCCTTCTAGTTTTTGCTTCTGCTCTTATTATGACTTCTGCTCCTCAAATGACTGCTATCTCTTTTGCTGCTCAAACTCAAGACCCAAATAAACAGTTAATAGATAGACTCACAGCTAATCTTGTTCAGTTACTAGAACCCTTAGTCCAAGCAGTTAGAGAGAATCAACAATCCCAAAGACCCTAGATTTAAGTCCTGTTTTAATCAACCCCAGCAACTCCCTTATCAAAGACAACAAAATCGTGGTCCACCTGTGTGTTATCACTATAGATTAACTAAACATTTCTCCAAAGATTGCAACAATCCTTCCCTGTCTCTTCCAGCTCCCAGAAACAATAACAATCAAAACAACAGAACCATTAACAACAATATTCTTAACCAAAGATCCAATCATGCCAACATCAATTTTTTTGGAGAGAATCTCTTAGTTGAAGCCACTGTTTATCAGTCTTTAAACTGGTAGGTGCACCTCCAAAAGGTAAGAGTGCAAGCCAACCAGAAGAAAACTTTTTTTATGCTTTTAATTTAACTGATGATAATTATGACATAGATGAACTAGCAATCAACACCTCTATATTAACAAAAAAAAAGAAAAAAGCCAAAATTGATTTCATTTTGAATTCAAACAAAGTATTCAAATTAACTGCTGATAACAATGAGCCATTAAAGGCTAAAGTTTTTAAAAATCCTCCAAAGTTTGAACTCTCAGAAATAGTACAAAAATTTGGCCTTTATTTTGTTGTTAAAAATTTCATGGAAACCCCAGCACATATTATATTTGGCCAACTAATAACCCATTCACAGTTCAGAAAAAATTTTTATAAATCATTGATACCAAAGAAGAAAACACCAAAAACTAACAAATGCTCCTGCCAAGCTAGACTTGCTGACAACAGCAATGTTATTCTTTTAATTTGTAAAGTCTAAGTGGCTGGTTATTTCATTGATCTGATCCTAAACAGTAGATTATCTGTTAGTGTAATTGCCAAATACTTTCTTAAAGCAATTGGCAGAAAGATTGATGAGCTTTTCATTCGACCAATGACCAATGTATATGGTGACAAGAAGAAAAACCTGGGTATAGCCAAAGCTATTTTTGTTTGCATCAATAGCATCAGCATTGAAACTAACATGGAAGTATCTGAAGCAAAAGAGTACACCATAATTATTGGCAATAAGTGGCTCAAAAAAGCCAAAGTATTACTTGACTATGAACTTTGTAAGCTAACTATCAGATATAATAAAAAGCCCATTGTGATTAAGTGCCCCTATTGGACAACATTTTTAGTAACCAAGCAAAACCCAAAAGAAAAACAATCAGATGAATCAGATGATGATGAGAGTGATAAAAAAGAAGATCAAAAAAAATAAGAAGAAATTGCTGAACTTACCTATACTATCTTTACTAGCAATAGCAAGCTACTGGACAATGTTAAAGCTGACAAAGAAGGAATCATGGTAAATGGCAAGCTGATTTGTTGGCCCTACTATGATATCCTCAGAAGAATCTTTGATAGAAAACCTGGCAAGAAAGCAAAATACAATTATTGATGGCATGGCTCTTGTGCCAGATGCTAGTGCAATAAATCTTTGTATTCTCCTAGTGATAAATGCAAGTCCTGTCTAATCTATTACAAAGATTGGCAACCAATTAGTTTAATATTCAGAGAAGAACTAAAAGAAGTACAGAAGTCTTTTAAAAATAAACCACTTGAAATTCAATCATTAGTTACAGAACAAAGAAAATTTTTCTCTGAAAAAAGAAAAGTGAACATTGAAAATCTGTTGGCTAGAAATAGTCCAGTTATCTTAAAAAAAGATAATACCCCTGAACGAACCCATGTGATACATCACACTATTACCACAAAAAAAACTTGTCTTATCTATTTAAAACCTTATCAATCCAATCAATGCAATAATAAGTTTATCAAGAAAGAGATAAACTGGATGAAAAATCTTGAATTCATACAAAAAACCAAGAGTGAATGGGCTTTTTCAGTTGTAGTGGTATCCAAGAAAAGTAGAACCCTATGCTTTTGTGTTAATTACTACTAATTAAATACTATCACTATAAGAAACATATACTCACTCCCCAAAATTAATACAATGCTAGATAAATTCAATGTTGCTGCTTTCTTTTTAACTATTGACTTAACTGCTGGATTTTGGCAAGTAGAAATGGATTTGGAAAGCAAAAAAAAAACTGCCTTCATTACCAAGTATGGCACCTATGAATTCACAGTCATGTCTTTTGGTCTCATTAATGCCTCTCCCACTTTTTAATGTTTAATAAACAAAGTATTTAAATTAGTAAAAAAAAACTTTATTCTGGTTTACTTAAATGACATAATAGTCTACTCAAAAATCTGGGATAAACATTTTGAACATTTGCAGAAGATTTTTGATCTGCTCAAAAATGCTGGCCTTAAGATCAACCCAATTAAATCTTTCTTTGGATGACAATCCATCCAGTTTTTTGGTCATTTTATTACAAAAGATAGAATTTTCTCTGATTAAGCTAAAATTAAAAAAGTTTAGAACATTAAACAACTAATGAATGTTTTTGAACTATGCTCTTTCTTTGGTTTGGCTTTTTACTATCACAAATTTATCAAAAATTTCTCTGAAATTGTCTTTTTTCTTAATCAGCTACTCAAAAAAAATGTCAATTATCATTGGGGCACTCATCAACAAAAAGCTTTTGAAATTCTGAAGAAAAAACTTGTTACTAAACCAATTTTCAAGCAACCTAATCTGAACCAACTTTTTATCTTCTACATTGATACATCTGGCTATAGACTTAGTGCTGTCTTTTTACAAAAAGATGAAAATGGCAAAGAACATGCCATAACATATGCCAGTAGATCCCTCATACCAGCAGAAAAGAACTATTCAGTTACTGAACAAGAATGTTTAGCAGTAGTTTAGGCTACTAATTACTGGAATCAATATTTTCTTAGTGCAAAATTCTTAGTGATAACAAATTATCAAGTCTTAATTTGGCTGCACAATAAAAAAAAGCTGGAACACAAACAAATAACTTGCTGGATACTCTACTTGGATGAATTTGACTATGATATTCAACACCACAAAGGAGCAAATTATCAAAATACTGATGCTTTCTTTAGACTTACCATCCAGTAACAGTACAAGCTTCTCAAACCAAACCAACTTAATTATTAGTAACTCCCCTTTTTGACAAACACAATAATGGACTTGGACAACTACTCTGCCTTAATGAAATTTTTGGGTAAAAGACAATACCCACCAGAATACACTTAACAGCAAAAAAATATTTGTACAAACAATTAAATTTCTATTTGATCTGCCAAAACCAATTATATAAAAGAAACAAAAAAGATCCTAACCATTCCCAAAGAGTCATCAAATTTGAAAAAAGAGAAATTATAATATACAACATGCACACTGACTTATTAGCTGAACACTTTGAAAAAACAAAAAAAATTCAGAAAACTTTAGCTTGCTATTATTGGCCTATCTTAGGAAAAGACATTGCTGAATACATCAAAATCTGTGACATTTGCCAAAAAAAAGGCAAATCCAATCGCAAAGAAGATATTTATTTAATCTCTGTTGGTCAACCATTTGACAGAATTGGTATAAATGTTGTTGAATCTTTAATGATAACTCCTAATGGCAACAGATATATTATTACAGCTATTGACTATTTTACAAAGTGGATAGAAGCAAGAGTTACTTCAAACTAAACAGCAGTCTTAATAGCCAATTTTATTTATAAAAATATTATCTGCCATCATGGCTGCCCCAAAGAACTTTTATCTGATAGAGAAAGAGCTTTTTTCAGTACACTGGTTGAAGAACTTTGTAGAAAAATAGAAATACATCATAAACTTTCTTCTTTTTACCACTTTTAAACAAATAGCTTAATAAAACATTTCAATAGAACACTATGTAAAACCTTAGCCAAAACCAGTAAAGAAACAAACTTATGAGACAAAATACTGTCTTCAGCTTTGTTTGTTTATAGAACTGTGAATTATGACATAACAAATTATAAATCTTTTTATCTGCTTTATGAACACATGACAATATTACCAATAAAAATTAATATTAAGACAATACTCTTTGAAGAAATTACAATAGAAAATTATAAAAACATTTTGCAAAGAAGACTTAGTACTATTTTTAACTCTTTGGTAGAAGCATAAATAATTGCTTTTAAAAAGATAAAACAGTTTCAAGAAAAGCTTAAGAAAAAGAAAATCTATAAAATACTTTCTTTAAGTATTGGTGACTTGATATTGGAATACTGTTCAGACAAAGACAATGTATATGGTAATAAATTCTCTAATCAATGGAAAGAACCCTTTATAGTCAACAAAGTTTTGAACAATGGTTTTTATATTCTTTAAGATCAATCTGAAACAATCTTCAATAATCATCTTGTTCATGATGTTACAAGTAATTATTTGGGGTCTTAAATCAAATAACAAATCCATAACTTGGTACTTGACTAATATTCTGGTGTTAATAATGTTAGTTTCTGATGGACAACTGTATCTGAAGGTTTGGTTATCTAAAGGTTTTGGTTGTCTGAAGGTTTTGGTTGAGTTTTTTGTATAATAAACAGAGATTCAATAGTTGTTTCTATAGCCTCCTAGAATTGCAATTCTGTTAAATTTTTTTTCAGTGTAGTGGCCAGTAATCTTCCTGGTAAGCTATTCTCAAATCTATGAGTGTTCTATCCTTGTTTCATGAGTCTTTTACCAGTCCCTATAATATCTGTAACTCAGCACTTTTAATTCTTAATCAATTAGTCAACAAAAAGAAATACCAAAGAAAAATAAAAGAAAATAAAAGAAAAAAAATAAACAAAAGCAATTGCAAGTTAATATCTCATCAATAGCCATGATCAAGAGCTATTGTTCCAGTGTGGTTAAGTATTAACTACTATCAACATGAAATGTTGATAGTGGAGAGTAGATTAAGATAGTGAATAATTATTTATTGATATTTTTTGTGAATGGAAGGTTGTTTAGATATCTAAACTGAGAGGTTTAAAACTAAAAGATTCTGTTTTTTCTACTTTTAGCACTACTGCTATATATACATAATTGAAATTCCTTAATTCTTTAATTCTTCACACCAGAAATCTTGGAATTCCTGGAATCCTGCAATTTCTTTAAGAAGAATTCTGCAATTTTGGAATTCTGCAATTCCTTGTACAAGAATCTTGAAATTTCTAGAATTCTGCAATTCCTCTGAGAGAAATCCTAGAATTTCACATTTACTGTGCCTACTTCTGATTGGCTAATTTATATACTAATATCCTTCCTAGATTCTATGAGTAATAATGATACATGACTCAAAAAATATCATAAATAATCTAATTGGTTGTCTGTTGTAATAATACCGATTCAAATGATCAGCAAAAATCAAGTATAAATAAATGCATTATTCCCAAAACAAAGATATTTTCAATCGACATGAACAATTATTTTCTGAATCAAAACATTCAAAACACTTTCTATACTCTCTATGAGTATTGGATCAAAAACTATTCAAATGCTACTTTGACCATTAAAAAACAAATTACCATAACTGATAATAGTGGAACACATACTGTTATCAGACCAAAGAAAACTATTACCAGAAGAGAAAAAATTGGTAACAAAATAGATAAATATCTGTTAAAAAGTATAACAGTGGTTATATTTTCACCTTTTAGCACAATTGAAAAAACAATTCAAGAAATATTGCTTATAGACAAAAACTTGTTATATGGAAGACAATTAGAATTCTATGGTCATCTTAGAGAAATCATAGAGGATATAAAACTCATAAAAAAAACAACTTCAGAGATACAGGCAGAAATTTTGGGCATTATAAAATTAAATGTCCTAAGAGTTTTAACTATTGCTAAAAGAGCCAAAACTCTAATACAAAGATTTGGTCTCTTAAATACAAAATTTATTTCACTTCAAGTATTATATACCCTATTCACAAAAGACTTCAACAAACTAGTTAGCTTTGAGTTAAATAAAACTTTTCAAATAGATTACATCATAAATAGCTTGATTTTGCTGGAGCTTAATCTCTTTGGAGAGAATAATGTTGTTACTTGTAAAATATAGGAAGTATATTAGCATATAAAGTAGCCAATCAAAAGTAGATGTAGTAAATGTGAAATTCCAAGATTCTTCTCAGAGGAATTGCAAAATTCCAGAAATTTCAGGATTTTTATATAAGAAATTACAGAATTCTAGAATTCCAGAATTTCTTTCAAAGAAATTACAGGATTCCAGGAATTCCAGAATTCCTGGTGTGAAAAATTGAGAAATTGAGAAATCTTAATTATGTATATATAGTGATAGTGTTAAAAAAAAAAGACAGATCTCTTAGTTTAGATTTGATCTAAGCAACCTTTTCATTCACAAATATCAATAAATAATTATTCACTATCTTAATCTATTTTCCATTATCAACACTTTATGTTGATAGTAATTAATACTTAATCACACTGGAACAATAACTCTTAATTACGACTATTGATGGGATATTAACATTTATTGTCTTGGCTTATTTCTTTATTTTTCTTTTATTTTCTTTTATTTTCTTTGGTTATTTTTTTTTTTGTTTACTAATTGAAGTTAAAGAATAAAACATTGAGTTATTAATGTTAAGAATAGTTTGGTAAAAGACCCCAAAAAAAGGGTATAGAATTGATAATTTAATGATAGCTTATCAGAAAGACATTTCTGCCAGATTACTGGCCACCATACTAAGAAAGAAATTCGATAGAATTGCAATTTCAGGAGGCTACTAAAACACTATTGAATTTCTGTCCATTATACAAAAGACTCAATTAAAACCTTCAGATCATGAAAACCTTCAGAAATCAACATTATTAAATCAATTGAGCACCAAATTATGGGTTTGTTATTTGATTTGAGACCCCAAATAATCATTTGTAACATTTAGTGCTCCCTGTAAGGTATAATCTTACAGAGAACCAGCACTAACAACAATCATCTAAAAGTGGCAAAATCAGAAATAATAGAAACAAACCATTTAGAATTTGCTAAATCCTTATTTCAACAGTACAGCTAACAATTGGGCTTAATCAACAACTATTATCCAGTGAAATCAGTCTTCAACTTTTACATCAATAAAAGAATCACAAATTTTCTGGGGAGACCAGTTGACATTAAGTCAGCAAGAGAAAATTTCTATACAGAACTAATTCAACATATCAGCTTACCATAAAATCACAGTTTTGCACCAATCATCAGAGAAATTAATCAAAAAATTGAAAGATACACTCAACAACAATTCCCCATTACCTATGCAGATAAGGGTAAAAGAAAGTTACAAACACCAGCAACAACTCCAAAAAAAATACAATTACCAATGTGGAAAAAACAAAGAATTGAATCTCTACTATATATATTATATTATTACACACCTAGAAATACTATCAATATTACATTAGCAGATGTGTCTACATCAAACGTGACATCAACATTTGGACAACTTCTATTTTAAAGTAAACAAAAGAAAGCAGAACTATTGGAAACTTATGACAATTATTTTGAAGGATTCAAATTATGATTCCCAATCCCATTAGGATTTTGCTCACTGCCACCTCAACCAGATTTTGAAACCACAAGTCCTTAGAAAATAACCAAATCAGAAGAAGAGAAAAACAACAATCAGGAATTTAATTACTAAAATCCAATTATAGAAAACCCAGAAGTTGAAACCCTGAATATTTAAACTCAGAAAAATCAGAATCATCTCAACTCCAATAATCAGCAAAATCAGAATGATCCAAATCCCAACATTAATAATTAACAATACTTATTCCCAATAATTGTCATCAACTTATTACCAGTTACTACACTACAACAACCACTATTACAATTTCAAATTCAATTAACCAACAACAACAACAACAATCAAACTTAGATCAAATGGCCTACGCCTCAATAGCAAAACTCAAAAAGTTCACAGGCAAAGAAAACGATGCTCAAGTATGGCTAAATAATGTTGAAAAAGCCATTACAGCCAATAGATAGAATGACACCAGAGCCATGCAAGCCATTCCATATTTTTTCCAGAATATTACTGACTTGTGGTATCAAAGCTTGGTTAACAAATCCCAAAATTTCAATGCATTCAAGCTTGCATTCCTATAATATTTCAGCAATAATAATAGCATTAACTACTTAGCCAATATTTTTACTACTATTAAGCAAGGGAAAACTGAAGCAGTCACTACTTACCTAGGATGCTTTTATAGAAATTTGCACCAAATACAAGCAATTAACACAAATTACTTTACAGCACCACAAATTCTGAACTAGTTCATTTGTGGACTACACAGTAGCTTTCTCCAACACATACATTTAATGCATCTGCAAACTTTCCAAGACACAGTTACCAATGCACGAGATTTTGAATTCACCAAACTTGAAACCAATTATGTCCAAGCTGTAAATCTAGTGATGAACAGATTATCTAACTTAGATTCCAAATTGAAGCAATTCAGTAAATTAATCAATCAGAAATTAGAGGAATACTTAGCTAACAACAATCAGGCAATTTATTAACTTTTTTAACAATGCAATAATCAAGAAAACTCTAATTGCATCCAAAATCAACCACATCTATCATCATTGACCAATCAACAATGGCAACTGGAAATGCATGTTTGCTACTATTGTGGTAAACAAAAACATCTGCAATTTCAATGTTGCAAAAAGATAAGCAACCAATGATTGGGAAATCAATACCAAAACCCTGATTGTCAGTTTTAAACTCCAAGTTACCAACCAAACCTAGAACCATATCATCAGAATTATCTATCAATGATGCAGCAACCAATATATCAACCACCAATATATTAGACTTTGGTATCTGTAATATATCAACTGCAATCACAAGTAATATACCAATCTCAGCAAATTTAAACACACCACAAAATTTAACTCTGATGTCACATGGAAACCAAAGACTGAGATCCATTTAACAAAACTGGAGATCAGCAATAATTGTTCATCAACTAATCTCCAGTTTATTCACCCAACAATCAGAAGCATGTCAGTAAAGTTCAGGAACCAGATACATCTAAAACCTAAATTCTCAACACTATTTAAGTCTTCTGATAACTTCAGAAGATGTCTTATCCAACAACACAGAATTCAACCAAAAACAACCACTTATCAGCAATATACCTCCAGCTACTGTCACCAACAATAAATTTCTAACAGCAATTTTTTTTTTTGAACTTGAGGAAACAATACCAATTTCATTATTTAGTGAAACCACCCTCAATACCAAACCCATTACCACAATATACACTGATATCAAAGTTGATGGCCACTCTATCAAACTAATTCTAAACAGTGGATTAACTGGCAGCATTATTACATGACAATTCATGGACCAATTAGGTTGCCAAGTTGATTGCACTGCCGATGCCAGAATTATTATGGCTGATAGAGCCACAAAGACTCATATCAGCAAGATTAATGACTTTTTCTTTGAAGTTAATGGCATCACTACACCAATCAAAGTTCTAGTAATGAAAGCCACCTAGTATCAAGCTCTCATTGATAATGACTGGCTTGTCAAAACCAATGCTGTACTTAACTGGATGATGCAAGAGCTCTAGCTCAACCAAAATGGTCACTATACATAAGTACTAGCAATCTGTGGACACTTTAAGCCAACCATTGTATCACTACTAATTACATTCGAAGAAAAAAAGAAAAAACCCACTTGAGAAGCTTACCAAATTTTCTGGGCCAATAAAGACCACAATAAACTGCCACCAATCTTAAGTTGAGAAGAAAAGGGAAAAGGCAAGGAAAAAAAAAAACTGGAAAATACAAACCACAGCTACAGAAAAAATAACTAGTGGCTAAGAACAGTCATATTCACATGAACTCATCCAAAAACCACCATATATTCCACTCAAATATAAGAACTACAAGAAAAAGCTGTCCTCTATGAAAGCATAAATAGCACCTGACAAAGACTACTGGACCAGAACACATTATTATTGCAAGCCATATTATAGAGAATACTATAACTACCCAAAACAACAAGGCAAGTAAGACAACAAATCATGTCTTACTTGTGGAGAACAGCTACTCAATGAAAAAATATGGAATGATATTTCTGGTTAAGGAGAAACATATAATGCTTCATGCCAGTACACAATTCTTATAAGTGACTGGGTTAGTCATGACATACCTATTACTGCAGTCTGGCACCAAGCAATCTCTTACTTGGACAGTTATTCACACAATAAGAATGAGATTTGGTGAATAGCCAATGCCAAAGTAAAAGACACTTCAGCCAGTAAGATTCTGGAAATAAAAAACAACCCTTCAGAACCAGTTGATATTATCTTTATTCCCAATTTAGACACATTCTTAGATATTGAGACAGGTTCAGAGGAATTCTATGAGCATTACCAGAGTTTAGCACTAACAAAAAAAGAGCAAAAACAGCACTTGGAAAAAATAAACATCCAATTATATGACCACTGTTTGATCTCATATGACTTCCAATATTGTAATAAGTATAACTTTATTTACAATTCACTACTATCCATAATCTATATGATCTTAAAAGAAAAAGAACCAATCAGCAGCTACACATCAGAATTGGAATCAACTTTCAATCCCAATTCAAACCCCAATAATAATAACAACAACAGTTCCAGCTCAGTTCAAAATGGCAACAGCAATAACAATAATGATTCAAACTCTAAACAATACATCATGTTTTTTGATCTCTTTAAGGAGCAAGAATTCAGATAGTTCAGTGACAACAATGAAGCTATCATGCCAGAATGTGTACATAATACAAATACTGGATTTAATCTGAGATATCCAGAAAAAAATGCTATCAAGTTGGAACTGCACTTGCACACTTGCATTGATCTTAAAATAGCACTGGAAATTCCAGCAACAACAATAGTTCAATTAGTATTTAGGGGTAGTTTAGTGAAAAAGAGAATTAACATCAGAGGAGGAATAATTGATGCAGAATACATAAAAAATATTATTGTAATGCTACAAAATAATTTGGAAAAGACCTATATCATAGAGCCAAATAAAAAGATAGCATAGGCAATATTTCTGCCTCTGGTTAAAATAGCTCAATTAGTGTCAGTAGAAAAAAAAGAAAAAATTAAGGATGACAGCTAAAGGGATACAGAGATTTGGATCCACAGATAAAATAGATGTACCAGTTAATATGACAAAGGAAAAAGTTATTAACAAGAAAAAAATTATCTCCAACTGTCAATCAATTTCCATTTCACTATATAACTAGTACATATTAACCATAAAAAGGGAAGTAAAAGATCAAGCTCAGATTTTTGAGGCAGAAACTACTATATGTAAATCAAGAAAAATTGGATTTACCAATCTTTACATACCAGCCAAAAGCCCGAAACATATAAAAATTCTCATCTACAATACAACAGAAAATGTTCTTAAGATACCAAAAAAAACTACTATCAGATATTTAAGCATTGAAGTTGAAGAACAATTACCCAACCCCATTTCAGACTTTCTACAACTGTGTGGATATGTGAATATCATATTACAAACAATATACAGACAAAAAAAATGTTATCTGCTCCAACCAGAACAATTGAAACAGATAAACTTGGGAAATTTAGATCCACTACAACATATACAGCTTAAGATATTACTCAACAACTTCAATGACATCTTTGCCAGTGAAAATGAATTTGGCAGAACTAATATCATCTAACATCAGCTAAAAACTGGGAATACAATGCCAATTAAGCAAAAAACATACCAAATACCACCAGCCAGCCATAAGATCATTCATCAAGAAATCAATTGGATGCTAGAAAACAGGCTAATTTAGTTATCAATAAGCCTATAGTCATTACCAGTGGTATTAGTCCATAAGAAAAATGAGAAAATCTGCTTTGTGTAGATTATTAGAAACTGAATAGAGTAACAAAAAGAGATAGCTACCTGACTCCAAAGATTCAAGAACTGTTTGACACTTTTGGAAAAAAAAATGGTTCTCAACTTTAGACTTAGACAGTAGTTACTGACAAGTAGCCATAAAACCAGAAGACAAAAAGAAAACAGCTTTTACAACTCAAGAAAAAAATTTTGAATTTGAAGTTATGCCATTTGGCTTAATGAATGCTCCAGCCATATTTCAATGGCTCATGAAAATTATTTATACTGGACTGCTATGAAAATCAGTAGTTATATATCTGAATAACACTAATATGTTCTCCAAAACATTCAATGATTATTTATACTATCTTCAATAAGTATTTGAAAGACTAAGAAAAACCAGATTAAAATTAAATGCAACCAAGTGTTTTTTCAGAAAAACTGAACTCAAGTTTTTGGAATATGTTGTAAGCAAAGATGATATCAAAACGGATCCAGATAAGATTAAGATTGTTAAAAACTTTTTAGTATCAAATAATTTTACAGAATTAAAAGTATTCTTGGGATTTGCTAAATACTACTGCTACTTTATTAAAGACTTTTCCAAAATAGCTTAACCACTATATCAACTCTAAACAAAGAACACCAAATATGAATAAATTAAAACCCAACAAAAAGCCTTTAACATACTGAAAAGAAAACTTATTCAAGTCCCAGTATTAATCTATTTAGACCATAGCAAGCCATTTATATGTTGGGTTAAGCACTAGGAGCAGTACTATCTCAGAAAAGACCAGATAAAAGAGAACACTTAGTAGTATATGCTAGCTGCAGCTTAAGTCCAGCTAAAAAAAACTATGGAACACCAGCATTGGAACACTTAGCAATCTATTGGGCAGTTATAAAATGGAAAAAATACTTAAGTCAAAAGTTTAACATATACACTGATCATAAAAGACTGACTTCAATCCAAAAGCAAAAATTTGAAAATGATCATTATGTCAGATAAAAAATAGAGCTTTTACCATTTAATTATGCAATACATTACAAAAAAGGAAAAAAAAATGGAAATGCTGACAGTTTGTCGAGAATAAAACAAATCTGAGAACATTTCAACCCAAAAATATAACAAAATTTAAACAATTGAAAACAAAAATATAACAAAAGATGAATGCACAAAAATATTAACAACTTTAGCACTATATAAATACTCAATAATTCAAGAAGAAATTATTTCAAAAGCAACAACACAACATAAAACAACAATCAAAATATTTTATCAACCATTAAAATATACTTTACTAGAAGAATAAAAGAAATCCAGATCAACCAACCAGGATAATCACAGAACCAGAGAAAAAGACAATATTATTCAACATGCACTCAGATTTAACAGCAGGACATTTTCACAAAAAAGCAACCATAAAAAGAATCAGAAAAAGATACTATTGGCCATCTATGTATTTAGACATTATTCAATATGTTCAAAATTGTGATGCTTGTCAGAAAAGAGAAGAAACAAAACCCAGTAAGCCATTGAGACCAATCAAAGTAAAACAACCATTTAATCACATCAAAATTGACTTAGTTAGACCATTAATTATAACCAACAGAGACAACAGATATATTGCAGTAGCCATAAACTATCTTACAAAATGGCCAAAAGCAAAAGCCATTTAAAAAGCAGATGCAGAATTTATTGCTGAATTCATTTATCAAGATTTAATCTGCTAACATAAATGTCTAAAAGAATTGTTATTTGATTAAGGAACTTATTTTGTGAATAAAACATTAGCAGAACTAAGTCAAAGATTTGAAATTAAAAGACTATTATCATTACCATACCATCTACAAACAAATGGGTTAGTTAAAAGATTTAACAGAACATTGTGTAAAGCAATAGCCAAAATCAGCCAAAAAAACCAGGACAAATGGAATTTGTTTATATCATCAATATTATTTGTTTATCGGACAATGAAACAAGACACTATATAAGCAACATCATTTGAATTAGTATATAGTAGAACAGCAACATTACCAGTTAAGATAGAAGTAAAAACATATTCAACAGAACCAATAACAAAAGAAAATTTTCAAAGAACATTGTTGAAAAAATCATATGACTTAATAAAAACATTAGAAAACAAATAGCAAAGAGCAGTTGATAACATCTAAAAGTCACAAGAAAAACAAAAAGAAAGACACAATAACTAATTACTAGATAAACCAGTCAAATTCAAAATTGGAGACAAAGTACTTTTATATTATACCAAAGTAGAAAAACAATGGAATAAAAAATTTGACACCAAATGGGATGGACCATTTTACATAGAAGAAATTCTTGAAAATAGAGCTTATAAATTAAAGTTGAACAACAAAATCTTAACCAAAGCAACACATAGAGATTGACTAAAACTATATTACAATATAGCATTAGCATTTACCAGTAATATTCCACAACTGGAAGTACAAAAAATACTAGTCCAATCAGATAATATTCTACAAAATCTGGAACCAATCATAATTATTGAACCAAACACATCAAATTAAACAATTAAAAGAATATATAAAAACACAGTATATGCAACAAAGGCAACAAAAAAAAATATAAATTACAGACAACATATACACACTGGCACAACAACTTTTCCAACTGATTCAACAACAGAATATGGAAATTACTATTAACCAACAAACCATTTAATACTAGAATACCAAGAAAATATGCCAATACAAAGTACAGAAGAAACCAGAAAGCACTGTCAACAAATTAATTTTAAAAATAAAATTGGTAATAGAGAAGCCAACAAGTATTACTTTATATCAAGAAGTGACTAAAGAAACTTAGAAGTAATGAATACAACAATTTCTGAGAAACTTTTGTTATTTCCACTTGGAACAATATTTAAATATCCGAAACTTATATACAGATAAGACAAAATGATTATTCGATCCAAAGATATTACAACAACTTGAACAATTTGTGGAAAGAACAATCTAATCACACAAGCATGAGCCATTTATTGATTACAAATTGGATTTTAAGACTGATCTAAAATCTTACTTAATTCAGCAATAGACTCCATTATCATTAACCAAATAGAAAAAATAACTAATGTCCAATTTGAAGAATTATAGTACAAGATAACACAAATAATTCTTAAAAAAAAAGTTCAAGAAATACTTAAAAATAGAGAATTAGAATTAGAAGATCTTAATAGAGCTCAATATTAAAAAGAGAGAATAATGTTACTTGTAGAATATAGAAAGTATATTAGCATATAAAATAGCCAATTAAAGATAGATGTAATAAATATGGAATTTCAGAATTCTTCTCAGAGGAATTGCAAGATTCCAAGAATTTCAGAATTTTTATATGTGGAATTGCAAAATTCCAGAATTGCAGGATTCCTCTCAAAAAAATTGCAGGATTCTAGGATTTCCAGGATTTCTGGTGTAAAGAATTGAGAAATTGAGGAATCTTAATTATGTATATATAGTGGTAATATTAGAAAGAAAAAAGAAAGACCTCTTAGTTTAGATTTGATCTAAACAACTTTTCTATTCACAAATATCAATAAATAATTATTCACTATCTTAATCTATTCCCTACTATCAACATGAAGTGTTGATAGTAATTAATACTTAACCACACTAGAACAATAACTCTTGATTACAGCTATTGACAGGATACTAAAATTTATTGTCTTGGCTTATTTCTTTATTTTTTTTTTATTTTTTTTTATTTTTTTTGGTTATTTTTTTTTTGTTTACTAATTGAAGTTAAAGAGTAAAATGCTGAGTTATTGAAATCAAGGATAGTCTGGTAAAAGACTCTAAAAAAAAAGTATAAAATTGATAATTTAATGATAACTTACTAAAAGAGCATTTCTGCCAGATTACTGATCACTATGCTGAGAAAAAAATTTGATGAAATTGCAATTCTAGAAGGCTACTAAAACACTATTAAATCTCTGTCCATTATACAAAAAACTTAACCAAAATCTTCCAATCACAAAAATCTTCAGAAATCAACATCATTAAATCAATTAAGCACCAAGTTATGAGTTTGTTATTTGATTTAAAACCCCAAATAATCATTTGTAACAATGTTATAGTTGAAACCTATACTTTTTATTAATTATCACATGTATTAGCCACTGATATCATATAATTAGCCACTGTATTTTTAAATAGTAATCATTGACCTAATTATTGACCACTTTTGATAACTATATAAGTGATAAATCTCTTAGCTATAAAAAAATATGTAAAAATAAAAAAAAATAAAAAAAATAAAATAACAACTTTTATCTCAATTATTTTCTTATCACTAATTTTTCTTTTCTTATCTTTAAGTATCTGAACATCTTGAAATAAAAGATTACTTGTTGGTTATTTTTTACTCTTTTTCTGAAATGTGTAATTGCAGCATTTAAAAATTATTGAATAAAAACATGACTGAAAAGTACATCTGATACCTAATATTGAATTCTAAGAGCACCGACATAAGACATAAAATTATACTAGTATGTGATTATTTGTTGACAGTATGAATTATCTCTCTACCTTTAGATTTCTTGGTTATCTTTTAAAAAGTATAGTAACTGAGATATTTTATGAAACTAATCTCACATATTGAATTTATACTTATTCAATTTGCTCTTTGAAATTGAATTCTCTTTGATTTTTTTTATTATCCTACAATCTTGTTCTCTCTTGCTATCTATTAGCTTGTTACTTCAACCTGTAACAATATATTTAATTTTGTTAATAATATAGTTTTAATAAACTTAAATAATTAATTATATATAAACAATACATAAATTACAGTTATTTTAAAATCTTTATATTTTATATTTTAATTAGTAATAAGACTATATTTTATTATAATATAATTAAAAAAATAAATAATAATAATATAAAATAATCAAAAATATTATTAAATAATCAACAATAATACAAAATAATATGTAATAATAATTTATAATTAATAATAACAAAATAATATAAAAGATAATAAAAATATTAGATATTTAAAAACTACTTTATAGAACTAAAAAAAAATATATATATATAAGTAATTTTAATTAAAAAAAAGATAAAAATTAAGAATTTTAGACAAAAAAACATATTTAAATTCAACTAAAATAAACAAAATCTGTTTTTATTTTTTATTTTTTATTTTTTTTAATTATAATTATTAACAAAATACCAATTTTTATTTTTTTTGTAAACCAAATTTAAAATTTTTATTTAAGTATTAAAAACTTAAACCAGTTTATATTTTAAACCAAAATTGTATTAATATATTTAAAATTACAAAAAATTTTTATTAAAAATAATTAATAATATTGTTATAAGTAAAATTTATAGTTTTTATTAATTATTATATATAATTAACTATTTTTAAACAGTAATTATTAATCTGATTAATAATTTGACCATTAATCTAATAAATAATCTAATTATTAACTTAATTATTGACCTAGTTATTAATCTGATTGTTGACTACTTTTAATATTTATATAAGTAATAAAAATTTTAATTATAGAAGAATATAATCAAAAAAAATAAGATAATAATTATTATTTTAATTTTTCTTATATTACTTATATTTTTTTTCTATTTTTAAGTATTTAAATATTTTAAAATAAAAAATTACTTGTTGGCATTTATTTATTTATTTTTTGTCTGTATAATTGTATTATTTGAAAATTATTAAATAAAATAGAAATAAAAAATACATTTAATATTTAATATTGAATTTTAAGAACATTAATATAAAACATAAAATTATAATAATGTATTATTATTTGTTAACAGTATAAACTATTTCTTTACTTTTAAATTTTCTAGTTATCTTTTGAAAAAAATAGTAATTAAAATATTTTATAAAACTAATTTTGTATATTAAATTTATACTTATTTAATTTATTTCTTGAAGTTGAATTTTTTTTGATCCATTTTATTACTTTAAAATTTGTTTTTTCTTACTAGTTATTAGTTTATTACTTTAATTCATAACAATATTATATAAGTTTTTATAATAAGTATTATTAAATATTCTAATATTATTTATTTTAATAATTTTTTTTTAATATTTAAATATATATTATATTTAAAAATTAAAATTATATTAATCAAATTATTAATTATTATATTTTTTAATATTAAAATGTTTTTTAACTTTAAATTAATAATATTAATTATATAATTTTAATTTAATATTTATTTTAAAAATTTATAAAAATTTAAAATTGTTTAATTATTTAAATATATATATTAATAATATTAAACTTAAGTATGTATTTTAAAACCAAAATAATAATATAAAGTTTAATTAAAATAGAAAATAATATATTATATATCTTAATATTAATATTAAAACAATTAAAATTAACTTTACCAGATTTTTTGTATTAATCATTTAATAAAAAATTTATAAAAAATTAAAAACAACAAAATAATTGGGTTTATTTAATATTTTAAACAGATTAATTACAAAAAATAAATTTAATTTAGTATATTTTATTAAATATTTAATAATTAAACAAATTAATCAAAAATTAGTTTACAAAAATCAAGAATAAAAAGTTTTTCAATTAAAAATTTATTTATTTTTGTTAATTAAGAAACTAACAACAGAAAAATTAAATTTATTTTCAAAATTTCAAAAATGAAAATGTTTTTGTATATACAAAAAATATTATTTATAATATTTATAAAAATATTTTATATTTATACAAGATTTTGGAAATATTTGCTTTAATTAAAAAGTTATTTTTAATCAAAAAAAAATAGGTTTAAAATAATTTTATTTTATTTTATTTTTTTATTACAGGTTTAATAAGTGCAGTCCAATCACTATCTAAGTACATAAAATCAAAGAAGATTTCAAATTAAATGTGACTTATGCCTTTTCTACATGTGACCGGACACTTGGCCCAATCAAGGCAGCACTACGAACATGCAGGAACTGTTAAAGATATACTATTCAAAAAACCAAAGTCCAGCCTAGTTAGGCAAGAATGCAAACTAAAACACATATAAATATCCAGTCTGAAACCAAAATCGTGGATGATACCAGCATTCCACAATTCTGACAAATCTTTAATTAATAACATGGCCAATCTATCATATGGCAAAAAATTGTGCTTCTCATAGAAGGCTCTTAATTTAACAGCAGACATCTAAATATCAGATCTGTAACTTTCAGCAAGATTACAGACCAGCTTGACTATTAAGCTGTCACCAGAAGCCGAACTAAGACACAAGACAGCATCTGATATCTAACTTTTCAGTACAAACCCCTTGGCTAACAACATATATAGGTTATTAGAAGACCCAGTCTCACTCAAGAATTGTATAACTCTACTACCCACAGCAGGCACACCAGTCATTTTACACCACTCCACACCAATAACCGACAATATATTCAGCCTGGCAGTATTGTCATGTTTACACAAAAACAAGTGATCAGAATCCTCAACTATTTCACACCTAATGCACATTATGCTAGGATATTTGGAATCAAACAATCTTTTCCTTATGGCGACCAGCAGGCGATGATGCAGAGATTTTATAAAGTAGGTTTATAGAAAAGCAGAAGATGAGCTGGTGTGACCAGAGCAAATTCCACTATCTGGGTGCTAAACACTGAAGGACTTAAAGGAGTCGATGTTGCCAGCAAAATTAGCATCAACAATATTGGTGCTAAATTTGGACTCCTAACTGACAAAATTGACAGCATCAAACAAATTCCTAACAAAATGACACGTGTTCCCAAAAACAGGTCTATTTTCCATACTTAAGAAATGACAAGGCATGCTTAGAGACAACACAAATTTAGATAAGGTTACTGTATTTGCAAAAAAATCTGCATGCTCATTTCCAATGACTCCTGAATGTCCTTTGACTTTCCTCCATGTGACTGACAAATTTTTATTTAAAATAGCTTGACAAATATGCTTTTTCTTAATCCAACTTTTGTGTTGAAAGTCAGAACCAAAACCACCCACCTCAAACTTGCATATATCCAGTAAAGTCTGACTGTTCATAAACAAGATGACCATGCTAGAGTTAGGAATACATTCCAACACTAAAGCAATGGCCTGCAGCTCCACTAGTGTAGAAGACAGTAAACCAAAAACTCTTACATCAATACTTACATTGGCTTTTGGAAAATAAGCAGCTGCACTACCACAGGCATCTATAGACCCCAAACCCTTAACAGAACCATCCATGTACACCTCAATGGAGCCATGTTTGGAGGCAAGCAACCACTCAAAAACAAAACCAGTATTACAAGCAATATTGCCAGGAGCAAAATGACATGCCACAACTATGTTGTTGCTCAGACCGCTGCACTTAATAAAATCAGAAACGGAAACAAACCAGGTAGGAATAAAACTCCTGGAACTAAGCCTTTTCCATCTGTGAAATGTGTTCCAAGTGAAACACTCACCGTGGTGATCCAACAGTTGGTTGGCAAAAATGAGGCCATATTTCTTAAGAGACTTCTTCACATCCAGATAACTACTCATGCCTAAAATGTCCAGGATTGTTACACCAGACTCAGCTCTAAAAACATTAGGGAAAGCACCACACAAAGAAGTATTGTACAAAGTAAGAGCATGCTGTTACTCATAAAAATATAGGAAATATATTAGCATAATTATTAGCCAATTAAAAGTAAGCATAGTAAATATGGAATTCCAGAATTCTTCTCAGGAATTACAGGATTCCAAGAATTTCAGGATTTCCCGATGAGAAATTGCAGGATTCCAGAATTCCAGGATTCCTCTCAAAGGAATTGCAGAATTCCAGGAATTCCAGGATTCTTGTCATGAAGAATCAAGGAATTGAGGAATCCCAATTATGTATATATAGCAGTAGTGTTAAAAACAGAAAAAACAAAATCGATTTCACAGAATTCTTAGCCAAGAAACAAAATTATCAAATAAATAATTATTTCATATTTCAATTCACTCTCCACTATCAATACTTCATGTTGATAGTAATTGATACTTAATCATGCTGGAACAATAGCTCTTGATCATGGCTATTGATAAGATACTAACGTACCAAATTGCCTTGGCTTATTTTCTTTATTTTCTTTATTTTTATTTTCTTTATTTTATTTTCTTTTCTTTCTTTGATTTTGTTGTTGTATACTAATTGATTAAAAGATTAAGTGCTGAGTTATTGACATCAAAGATAGCCTGGTAAAAAACCCAGAAATAAGGGTAGGATTTTATATATTATTGGATAGCTTACCAGAAGAGCACGACTGCCAGACTAAATCCGGCCACCACACTGAGAAAGAAATTGGGAAAACAACTTGAGAATACAACCACTATCAACCTTATTGAATCTCTGTCCATTATACAAAGGACTCAACCAAAAACTTCAGATACCACACCTTCCACACATCATCCACAAAAATAGCTTTTGAGTACCAAGTTATGGGTTTGTTATTCAATTCAACAACAGAAATAATCACCTGTAACATTTGGTGCTTTCTGTGAGATATAATCCTACAGAGAACCAGCACCAACAACACCAAACCAAAAGTGGCAGAATCAGAAATTATAGGAGCAAACCATTTAGGATTTGCAAAATCTTTATTTCAACACTATTGTCAATACTTGGGATTAAACCACAATCACATATCCGCCGAATCAGCCTTCAATTTCTATGTCAATGAAAAGATTTTCTCTTTATTAAGAACACCAGTGAATACTGAATCAGCAAGAGAAACTTTTTATAAGGAATTAATTCAAAACACCAACCTACCAACAAATCATAATTTTGCATCTATCATCACTGAGATCAACAAAGAAATTGAACATCACACTCAACAAAGATATCTAATTACATATGCTAGTAAAGGCAAGGGAAAATTACAAACACCAGCAGTAACACCCAGAAAAATACAGCTCCCTGCTTGGAAGAAAAACAGAGTTGAATCCCCAAGCAACTCATCTTATTACTATACACCTGGAAGCGCCATCAACATATCATTAACAGATGCATTTCCATCAACTGTGACATCAGTATTTGGATGATTCCCATTCTATAGTAAACAAAGAAAAACAGAATTGTTAGGACCATATGGCGAATACTTTAAGGGATTTAATTTGCAATCATCAATCTCATCAGGACTTTGATCACCACCACCTCTACCAGATTTCAGAATCTCTGATCCATGGGAAGCAGCAGAATCAGAAAAGGAGGAAAAAGAATCAGAGGATTAAGAATTCACTTACCAGCACCCAATCACTGAAAACCCGGAAGTTGAAACTTCAAACATTCAAACTCAGCAACAGTTAGAAAATCCGGAAATCAAAAATCTGAATATTTGAACGCCGCTAAATCAAAGAAATCAAAATCCCGAATTAATTAATCAGCAAAACTTATCTCCGGTAATTGTCATTGATCAACTGCCAATTAATCTCATAGCCAAACCCAGACAGCAGCCACTTCAGCTATTACCCCAACAGCCAGGACAACAACAACTGCTTCAACAGCCACCATAACCACCTAACTTAGATCCAATGACCTACGCACCAATCACAAAACTTGACAACTTTACAGGTAAAGAGGATGATGCTCAAATATGGCTGAATGATGTAGAAAAGGCCATCGCAGCCAATGGATGGAATGACGCTCGAGCAATGCAAGCCATTCCCTACTTTCTCAAGGATACTGCCAATTCATGGTATCAGAGCTTGATTAATAAACCACAAGATTTTAATGCCTTCAAAGCGGAATTCCTAAGATACTTCAGCAACAATAACAGCATCAATTGCCTAGTCAATGCATTCACCATTATGAAACAAGGAGAAATTGAAGCAGTCACCACTTATCTGGGATGCTTCCATCGAAACCTATGCCAAATTCAAGCAATTGACGCCAACTATTTCACAGCACCACAAATACTCAATTAGTTTATCCATGACCTGTGCAGCAGCATCTTGCAACATGTATGTCTGTTGCATCCAAGCACTCTTCAAGATGCAGTCACATGTGCCAGAGATTTTGAATCCGCTGAGTCAGAGGCTAACCACATCCAAGCCGTTAATCTAGTAATGAATGGACCATCTGAATTGGATTCCAAATTGGAAAAGTTTAGTGAATCAATCAATAAGAAATTGGAAGAATACTTAGCTGACAAACATGTCATTTATCAGCCTCCACAACGATGCAATAATTAAGGAGACTCTAATTGTGTGCAAAATCAACCACGTCCATCTTCATCAACCAATCAACAGTGGCAACAGGAAATGCATATCTGTCACTATTGTGGTAAACAAAGACATATTCAAATTGACTGTTACCAGCATTTAAATAACCAATGATTGGGAAATCCATATCGAAACCCTGATTGCTGGTTCCAACTCTGAATTCATACCCAAATTAAAACCCACCTGCTTATCTACCAGTGATGCAGTCATCAGTCTATTAATCTCCAGTGTATCAAGCTCCAATTTATTAGCCGCAGCCGCAAGTAATATATCAACCACAGCCACAAATTATTTATCAACCCCAACTAATTCAAACACCACCCCAGAATCCAGCTCAAATGACATCAGGCAACCCTTGATCCAGAGTCACTTAAAACTGGAGATCAGTGATTGTTGTTTACCAACCGATCCCCAGTTTGCTAAACCCACCATCAGAATCATGCACCTGGAATTTGGATACCAGTCGTGTCCAAAACCCAAATTTCCAACACTATTTAAGTCTCCTGGTTAACCCAGAAGACGCCACATCCAACAACATGGAATTCAATCAGCATGTACCTACTAACACGATTCCACTGGCAACCATCTCTAGTGACGAATCCCTAGTAGCCATCTTTCCTTTTGAACTTGAAGAAAACACACTGATACCGTTATTCAGTGGAGCCACCCTCAAAGAGAAACCCATAACAGCAATGTACACGGATGCCAGAGTTGATAGTCATCCCATCAAACTCATCCTAGATAGTGGATCAGCTGGCAGCATAATCACAAGACAGCTCATGAATTAATTAGGTCACCGAGTCGATCGAGCTGCTAGTGCTAGAATCATTACTGCTAATGGCGCCACAAAAACACCTATCGGCAAGATAGATGATTTTCCTATAGAAATTAACGGCATCATAGTACCCATCAAAGTCCTAGTAATGGACACCACCTAATATCAAGCCCTAATTGGTAATGACTGGCTGTCCAAAACCAATGCTGTGCTTGATTGGACAACCCAAGAGTTAATACTCAGCCAGAATAGAAGACACACACGAGTAATAGCAACATGTGGCCACTTCAAGACTACCAACAACATGGCACTACTGATCGACTTCGATGAGGAGAAACCGAAGCCGATGTGGGAAGCCTACCAAGTATTGTGGACTAACAAAAAGCACAATGAGCTGCCGCCAATACTCTTCTGGGACAACAACAACAAGGGAAAAGAGAAACAAAAGAAAGAACTTACTTGGGCAACCAATGACCTAACATGGACTGACAATGATAAGAGCAAACCGACTTCAAGCTGGAAATGGAAAGAGGACAAAGAAAACAAAGGAAAAGGGAAAGAAGAAGAGACCACTCAAACCACTACTTATAACACCTACACTATACCACAACGATCTACCTATTGTCGACCTAAGCTTATATGTGTCAATTGTAACAAAAAATTGTTATCAATGGGCGCATGCTGTGGAGACGATGAGGAATATTCAACGGCAACTAGGTTTTATTGCCACCCATGCATCCTTGAATGCTTTGGAAGACCAAAACAAGTAGGAAAATGAGACAACCAGCCATGCTTAGCTTGTGAAGAGACTCTTTTAGATAAAAGAATGTGGCATGACATTTTTGGACATGGAGAAACATGTGATGTGGAGTGTCAATACATGATTTTGATCAGCGACTGGGTTAAAAAGAGGACACCAATTGAAGCTGCTTGGCAAAGAGCAATGCATTAATTAGACAGTTGTCCACATGACAACAATGAAATTTGAAGAATGGCAACTGCCAAAATTGAAGACACGTTGCCAGAAGAAATCCAGACAATTAAAAACAACCCACCAGAACCCATCAAACTTGACTGGAACACAGAGCCAGTCATAAATTTTCTGGAACCAAAAGAGTTCTATGAACACTACCAAAACTTGGCACCCACTAGAAAAGAACAAAAACAATGACTAGTACAGTTAAATACAAGACTGTGTCACCATTGTTTAATTCCCAGTGACTTTGAATATTGTAACAATTGTGACCTTATTTACAATCCATTACCATGCATGATTTACTTGATCCCTGAAGAAAAAGAACCAATTAGCAGCTGTGCATTGGAATCAGAATCACTGATCAATCGCGATTCAGACTCTGATGATGATGACAAAAACACTGATTCCAGCTTCATTCAAAATGACAATGACGACAAAAACAATTCAGACTCAGATTCAAACTCCAATTTAAACTATGAACAATACATTGTACTACCAGATCTCTCCAAGGAACAAGAGTTGAAATGGTATAGTAACAATGGGGAAGGTATTATGCCAGAACATGCGCATGATACTGATGTAGGGTTTGATCTGAGATATTCAAGAAAAGAGACCATCAAATTGGAGCCACATTCACACATCTACATTGATCTGAAAATAGTACTAGAGATTCCGGCAACAACAATGGTTCAATTAGCATCTAGAAGTAGTTTAGCGAAAAGAGGGATCAATATAAAAGGAGAAATAATTGACACAGGATATGTAGGAAATATTATCACCATGCTACAAAATGACTCAGAAAAGGCCTATATAATAGAGCCCAACAAAAAGATAGCACAGACAATATTCCTGCCTCTGATTAGAGTAGCTCAGTTAGTGTCAGTAGGAAAGAGGAAGGAATTAGGAATAACAGTAAAAGAAATACAAGGATTTAGATCAACGGGTAGAGCAGATGTACCAGTTAATATGGCGGAAGAAAAAATTGTTGGCCAAAGAGAAATTATCTCAACTGGTCAAGCTATTTCCATTCCACCATATAGCCAGTACATGTTAGCAATAGAAAGGAAGGAAAAGGAGCAAGAACAGATTTTTGAAGTGGAAGCAAATCTTTGTGAATCAGGAGAGATTGGGTTGATCAATCTTCACATACCAGCCAAAAGCTATAGCAGCATAAAAATTCCCATCTACAACAACACTGGCAATGTCATTAACATACCAGAAGGAACCACCATCAGATATTTAACCACAAAAATAGAAGACCAACCACCAAACCTCATTCCAGACTTTCTACAACTTTGTGGATATGTTGACATCACATCACAAACAATCTATAGATGAGACAAATGTTATTTGCTCCAACCAAAACAATTGGAACAAATAAACATGGGAAACTTAGATCCACTCCAATGTATACAGCTCAAGATGTTACTCAACAATTTCAACAACATCTTTGCCAGTGAAAATGAATTTGGCCAAACTGACATCATCCAGCATTAGATCAAGACTGGAGATGCAATGCCAATCAAACAAAGGGCATACAGAGTGCCGCCAGCCAGCCATGAGATCATTCGTCAAGAGATAAACAGAATGCTTGACAATAGGCTAATTCAACCATTAATAAGTCCATGGTCGTCACCAGTGGTACTCGTCCATAAGAAAAATAGAAAAATTTGGTTTTGTGTAGACTACAGGAAACTCAATAGTATAACTTGTGGAAACAGTTATCCAACTCCATGAATACAGGAGTTATTTGATGCTTTCAGTGGGAACAAATAGTTTTCCACATTAGATTTGGACAGTGGTTACTGGCAAGTAGCCATGAATTCAGCTGACAAAGAGAAGATGGCATTTACTACTAGAGAAGGAAATTTCGAATTTGAAGTGATGCCATTTGGCTTAACCAATGCCCCAGCAACTTTCCAACAGCCAATGGAAATCGTTTATACGGACTTATTGTGGAAATCAGTAGTTGTATACTTGGACAACACCAATGTATTCTTGAAGACATTCAATGATCATCTTCATCATCTTCAACAAGTATTCAAAAGACTAAGAAGAGCAAGACTAAAGTTAAATGCGACAAAGTGCTTTTTTGGCAAGACAGAACTCAAATTCTTGGGACACATAGTTAGCAAAAACGGCATCAAAACAGATCCAGAGAAAATAGAAATAGTAAAGAACTTTCCAGTGCTGACCAATATGACAGAACTGAAATCATTCTTGGGATTTACCAGCTACTATTGTTGTTTTATCAAGAACTTTTCCAAGATAGCACAGCCATTCAATCAACTGCAAAACAAAAATGCAAAATATGAATAGACAGAAAGTCAACAAGAAGCTTTTGATATTCTAAGGAAAAAGCTCATCCAAGCTCCAGTACTGATCTATCCAGATTACAGCAAACCATTCATCATCATCACCGATGCATCCGGCCAAGCATTGGGAGCAGTATTATCTCAGAGAGGACCAGATGGCAGAAAACATCCAGTAGCATATGCCAGTAGAGATTTAACACCAGCCAAAAAAAACTATGGAACACCGGAACAAAAACACTTAGCAATATACTGGGCCGTCATGAAATAGAAAAAATACTTGAGCCAGAAGTTTGAAGTATACACAGATCACAAGGGATTAATATTACTCTAAAAACAAGAATTTGGAGATAAAAGACAGTCAAGATGGAAAATGGCACTTGCACCATACAATTATACTATACATTACAAAAAAGGAAAAGACAATGGAAATGCTGACAGTTTATCACGAATAAAACAAATCTAAGAACATTTCAACCCAAAAATATAATAAAACCAGAACAATACCAATGGAAAAATACAATAAAAGATGAACATACAAAAATATCAACAATTGCAACATTATCTAAACACTTAACAGTTCAAGGAGAATTTATCTCAAATGGAACAAAAGAGTATTAAACAACAATCAAAATATTTTATCACTCACCAAAATATACTTTATCAGAAAAATAGAAAGGATCTAAATCAACCAACCAGAGTAATTATAGAGCCAGAAAAAGAGACAATATTATTCAACATACACTCAAATCCAACAGCAGGACATTTTCACAAAAAAACAACCATGGAAAAAACCAAAAAGAGATATTATTGGCTATCAATGTACCCAGACATCATTCAATATGTTCAAAATTGTGATGCTTGTCAGCAAAGAGGAGGAACAAAACCCAGTGAACTATTAAGACCAATCAAAGTAGAACAACCATTTGACTGTATTGGAATTGATTTAGTCAGACCATTAACAATCACCAGCAGAGGAAACAGATACATAGTGGTAGCCATAGACTATCTCACTAAATGGCCAGAGGCGAAAGCAATTCAAAAAGCGGATGCAGAATCCATTGCTGAATTCATTCATTAGGATTTGATTTGTCAACATAGATGTCCAAAAGAATTATTATCAGACCAAAGAACTCATTTTGTGAACAAAACATTAACAGAATTGAGCCAAAGATTCGGAATCAAGAGACCATTATCATCACCATACCATCCACAAACCAACAGATTAGTAGAAAGATTCAACAGAACATTGTGTGAAGCAATAGCTAAACTCAGCCAAGAAAACCAAAATGATTGGAATTTGTTGATACCATCAGTACTATTTGCTTATCGGACAATAAAGCAAGATACTACACAAGCAACACCATTTGAATTAGTATATGGTAGAACAGCAACACTACCAGTGAAAATAGAAGTCAGCACATACCCAACTGAACCAATAACAAAAGAGAATTTCAAAGATACATTGCTGAAAAGAACATATGACTTAATAAAAACATTGGAAAACAAACAAAGAAGAGCAGCTGATAATATTCAAAAGTCACAAGAAACACAGAAAAAAAGACACAATAGTCAACTACCAGACAAACCAGTTGAATTCAAGATCGGAAACAAAGTATTACTACATTATACCAAAGCAGAAAAACAATGGAGTGGAAAATTTGACCCCAAATGGGATGGACCATTTCACATAGAAAAAATTCTAGGAAATAGAGCTTACAAATTAAGATTGAATAACAAAATTTTAACCAAAACAGCACATGGAGATTGACTGAAACCATATCACAACATTACACTACCATCTACCAGTAATATTCCACAATTAGGAGTACAGAGAATACTAGTCCAACCAGATGAAATTCCACAAGATCTGGAACCAATCATTATTATTAACAACAACACATTAAATTGATCCATCAAAAGAATATATAAAGACATGGTAGACATGATAAGAAATATCAGAAAAATGGAAATTACAGACAACATTCACACACTAGCACAACAACTCTTTCAATTAATCCAACACCAGGAAATGGAGATTACAATCAATTAACAAACCATTCAATATCAAGATACTAGAAAGACAGTGCAACTCAGAACACTGAAGAAAACTGAAAATACAGTGAACAAAATCATGGTAAAAGTAAAATTAGCAATAAAAGAATTGACAAAAGAGTCACTATATCAAGAGTTGACTAAAGAAACTTGGAATTGGTAGATACAACAATTTCCACGAAACTATTGTTATTTTTACTTAGGATAACATGTAAACATCCAGAATCTATATACGGATAAAATAAAGTGATTATTCGACAAAAGAATACTACAACAATTAGAATATTTTGTGGGAAAAAACAACTTATCTACACAAGCCCGAGCCATATACTAAATACACACAGCATTTCAGGATAAACCAGAAATATTGCTCAACAGAGCAATGGATATGGTTACCAATAATCAATTAGGTAAAATCCCCAATGTTCAATTTGAAGAATTACAGACCCAAATAACACAAGTCATTCTCAAAAACAAAATTCAGGAAATACTTCAAGAGGAGGAATTACATGAGTTAGATTTTGATAGAGCTCAATATTAAAAGGAGGGAATAATATTACTCATAAAAATATAGAAAATATATTAGCATAATTATTAATCAATCAGAAGTAAGTGTAGTAAATGTGGAATTTCAGAATTTTTCTTAGGAATTGCAGGATTCCAGGAATTTCAGGATTTTCCGATGAGGAATTGCAGGATTCCAGAATTCCAGGATTCCTCTCAAAGGAATCGCAGGATTCCAGGAATTCTAGGATTCCTGTCGTGAAGAATCAAGGAATTGAGGAATCCCAATTATGTATATATAGCAGTAGTGTTAGAAACAGAAAAGACAGAATTGATCCCACAGAATCCTTAGCCAAGAAACAAAATCATCAAATAAATAATTATTCCATATCTCAATCCACTCTCCACTATCAACACTTTATGTTGATAGTAATTGATACTTAACCACACTGGAACAATAGCTCTTAATCATGGCTATTGATGAGATACTAATGTACCAAATTGTCTTGGCTTATTTTTTTTATTTTCTTTATTTTTATTTTCTTTATTTTATTTTATTTTCTTTCTTTGATTTTGTTGTTGTATACTAATTGATTAAAAGATTAAGTGCTAAGTTATTGATGTCAAGGATAGCTTGGTAAAAGACCCAGAAATAAGGGTAGGATTTTATATATTATCGGATAGCTTACCAGAAGGGCATGACTGCCAGACTAAATCCAGCCACCACACTGAGAAAGAAATTGGGAAAACAACTTGAGAATACAATCACTATCAACCTTATTGAATCTCTGTCCATTATACAAAGGACTCAACCAAAACCTTCAGATACCACATCTTCCACACATTATCCACAAAAATAGCTTTTGAGCACCAAGTTACGAGTTTGTTATTCAATTCAACAACAGAAATAATTACCTGTAACAGTGCATAGCACCAGCTAAAAAACAATTCAAAGGACTAATAGGTAGTGTAATCAGAAAACATAAAAGATGCCAGAGCATCCAACTGGCCACCTGTAAGTCCATCACTTTGTGGTCAAAAAACCTGCCAAGAGTCCCACCCACATTGCTAAAGTTGACCAGATTGGCCATCAAACTTTCAGTAAGCACCTGTTCAAAAGGCTTCAGATCATACAACTTGGGATAATACAGTGCTATGCTAGAAAAGTCCTTGGGCAAATTTGCTTTAAGCTTAAGACCCTTTCTCAACAGCTTGTCCCATTTTTCACAAACACTCTTAGATGCAAAGCTAAATTGAAATCTGTAACAAACAATTGGCTGTAGGACAGCAAAAACCAAATACAAAAATTGTTTCTCAATAATTGCTTTCCTCAGAACCACATTTGAAAAAAATCTGATATTGGCATGAGTCTTGGCTAGACTCGGCTTGGACAAGCTCTTAGTAAACAAAAAAATTCCCAAATAATGATGAGATTCACTCCTCTTGGCCACCAAAATATTTAATCCACTAATGAATAACTTAGCTTTCAGGACACCTTGGTTGATAGGGATGGCAACAGTCTTATCATTGTTAATTGAAATGTTGTTAATAGAAAAAAACTCACTAGCTATGTTTAAAATATTTTGAATTGCTGTCAAGCAGTTCCCAATCTAAATTGTGTCATCAACAAAGGCACCTGCAGCGAAAAATAAAGTATTGCCACTATTCAGATCTGGCCTACCAGACTTAGTGTAGAAGTTCAAGCACATTCTGTAACCATACAATTGTTTATGTTTTTTGACCTCACAGAGCAATGGGTCAAAAAATCTGCCACAAAAGTAGTGAAAACATCTCCTCTTGGTCCAAACCATTGTGCACAATATAACCATTAGACAGACCAAAATCTGTCATAACTCAATTGTATCTTCCATTGTGTATATCACCAAAAAAATTTATGAAGTGGGAGCACATTTTGATCCTGACTAGACTGTTATACAAATGAGTCCAACCAACAGAGTCATAAGCTTTGTACATATCCTGAAAAACTAACCACAACTCTCTATTCTTCTCCAAAGTGTTTTCAACAATTGAGCCAACAGCAAAAATTGGAGATTGTGTGGAAGTGCCCTTCAAAACTAAAAAGTTGTTACCCCACAAAATGTCAAACCTACTGTAAGCCAAAAAAATTCTGTCTGAAAGAATTTTAGACAAGATCTTTCAAGTGGTTTCAACCAGTGCTATTGGCCTAGTGTTGGTGAGAGTGCCTTTCCAATCATATGGTTTAAGAATTATGGAGACCCAAGATTCCCTCCACGGTGTGGAAACACTACCAGATTTTAAACACCTATTGAGTAAACTCAGAAGACCATTAAGAACCAGAGAACTACTGTGTTTCTAAAGTTCATTGGGAATTCCAAAAAGTCCAGCAGTCTTGTCATCAGGCAATTCCTTGACAACCACCAAAAGTTTGTCCAGACTAATATCACACATGACATCTGAAAATGCATCATCGGCAACATAATCCAAAGGAGCATATTGGTCAAGCCACCAAGCCAGAAGGTCACCAGAGACCAAGTGCTTTTTTGTTCAACTTTCCATTATAGTATTAACTGAAAACTTAATGGCCTGAGGCTCCAAGATAAGTTTATCATCCACAATCAAATAATTAAGAACCACTTTCCTGAAGGGCTGATCTAGAATGCTTTTTATCATTCTTTTCTTATCTGAGCAAAAATTTTCCATATACTTTGCCACAGTTGCTCTGATGAACTCATCTTTGACAATCCTGAATTCATGATATTTGGATCTATGGTAACCTTTTTTGACAACTAAAATGTGATGTACAATATCCTTAATTTTAGTGTCTCTATCGATCATACTTTGAACCTTGAATGCTTTACTATTGTCTAAGTCTGCCCAAGTGTTAACTAAATAGTCAGTCTCCAAGCTCAGGCCAGTTTTCATACTATTAATGATCTTGGATATTAGCAGCTCTAACTCATGAAATTTTGAGGAGGTCTTGTTCCTTGTACAATCAAATTTGCTATATCAGAGTCTAGAGAAAATCGCATTAGCAGCACCAATTGTTATCCCCTTGAGAACATCCTACATGCCATTCAAATCACCACTATGTTCTGCATTATGAAACACAACTAACTTCTTCAAAAACTTGTCCAAAGAGCATTCCATAAAATGCTCCTATCCTTTAGCATTCATGTTTTTCAGCTTGAATTTCCAGTGATCCATATTAGCATGCCTACGTATGCTGGCCAAATGCACACCCAAAAGACCACCCAAGTCTACTGAGACCAAAACAGCTCTATAATCAGTATCAAAAAACTCAGTCACAGATTCCACTCTGTGGCCAGCCACAGCTGAGAACAGGCACTCATTAACAAAGACATAATTAATAATTTTCTCAACACCTCTCGAATTGCTCCAAGTAAAAGCTCCAGCCAAAGGATACCCACCAAAAGAATTAACTAAACCTAAACTCAAACAGAACCCAAAACTCACATTTCTCATTGATTTGCCCTCATTGAAATCACCCCCCAAAACAACAAAATTACTGGAATTAACCACCTGAGCAATAAAGGAATTAATACCAGGTGACTATTCAAACCAGTCACCAGGGAAGACACAAACATACAAACCAACAATTGAGACTGAAACTTTGTTTTTGAAAAGGAGACACACTGAAATAATGCGACCAGGGATCTCTTCTACCTTGAAAAAATGTCAAGCCAGAGAACAGTTCATAACTATCACAACCCCAGTCCCAAGATATCCATTATCCAGGCCAGATGTAAAGATGCACACATCATCAAATTTGTTCATAATCCATGGTCTAATGTTAGATCTCAATTTTGTTTCCATAACTATAGACACCATATTACCAGACTCTTTGTGCCAATAAATAACATCTTCTTGTTTAGCAGGAACATTGAGACCTCGAACATTACATGTAGCAAACTTCCATACCAGCTTCATCATTGAAAAGAGAAACTAAACCAGCATTGTTGATTTTGGCTGAGAGGCCCATAACTGTGACTGAAAAATTTTTCAGAGTATTTTCCATCTTAAAGACAACTAAAGCATCAAAAACTGCCACTTCTGCAATAGTCTCACCATCAGTGATCACACCTGAACTCTCACTCATTACTATATCTATCTCTTGATTCTGTGATAAAGGAGTTACCAATAGCTAACATCTAGGGCTAAGCTGAGAAACTGTTGGCCCAGGTGAGTTCAACCTCTTAGCCAACTTGTCAATGCATTCCATGAGACTGACAAGACTACACTCAAGAGTGGCAAACCTATCATTCAATTTCTTAGACACCATTAGGATAGGTTTCATCTCTGAAGAAGAACCAAATTTGACCAAACTATTCCAGCCAGAAGGAGGAGAAGAAGAAAACCCACCCACAATACTTGCTCACAAAGCACCACCAAAAGCAACAGACCAAGCAACTGGAGCTGAATGTTTAGCATAAATGGCTGCCAGTCTACTTTTATCTGTGTTCGAAAGTGCCTGATGTGGCAATCTACTAGAAAGAAGATTCCCACCAGAAGCACAAACCAAAGAAGTATAACCCAACTTCCCACATTTCGTGCACACAGCTGAGCCCAGATAAGACCAATAAAGATGAGCACTTCTTAACACAGGAGCAGTACTCATAATGGCATCCAATGATTCAGCTGATCCAAAACAAACAATGGCACATCTGGTTCGAGTATATGTGACTGGATGATGATCAATCACACAAGTTTTTCCACCAACAGAGCCAATATAATCCCAGATATTATGAACATTGGTTTCTACAGGAAGAGTATAAAGCAGTGCTTTATGCAAATCTTTAAAGTTCCATGATTTTTTATTAAAATCGGCCTTGGCCACACGAACAGTATCTTTCCCAATAAGGATGAACCATCTGGAAGCCAAGAGATCAGCCTGATTCTGATCTTCAAACTTGATGATCATTTTCTGCTATAAACCCACTAACTGCATCTTAACTGATTTAATTATTCCAAATTCAGAAAGCACAGCACATACAGCCTCAACCAACATACCAACAGGGATTTCTTTTACCACCACAGCCTGATCTGAATGCCCAAAAGATTTCTTAAGATCAGTGTTCACCAGGATCTTTGCATCAGTAGCCAATTTGGTAGCTTTCATTAAACTCAATTCAGAAGTAAATGTTGCTTTGACAATCCTAGCAAATTTTGAGGGGGTAGAGACCTCCTCCAAAACCATTAATTCTTGAAAACAATTCTCTGACCACCTGAAGCTTTTTATAAAAGGATTTCCCAACCATTTTGTCCAATCTAATATCTAAAGCAAAAAATTTCCAAACAGAAATGTTGACCAAATTTTTTACAGATGGTGAAAGCACTAAAGAGGCATCCAAAAGAACATTATCATCATTACTGTTTGGTGAGAAGTCAATTTTTCCCAATAGTTTACCCAATGTCTTCTTGGTTTTGACTTTTAAGCCTATAGGTGTCTGATCATAATCACTTCCAACAAGAGCACCATCCTCACCATAATTAAACTGGTTTTCTCAACTAAACACTCCTCCTCCATATCAATACTCTCAAACTCAGTGGTATCACCAGCCTCTGAACCCCATGAGTGATTACTTTGAACTTTAAGACCAATATTTTTACTACTAGAACCATTTTCCAAAACGCCATTTCTCTTTTTTTTTCTCGGAAGAACAGATCTAAAACCATTACTAGAACCAGAAACTTTGGCAGTTTTCTTTATGACAGCAATACTACAGCCAACAGTGGCTTCATAGTCGAGAATAAAGGGTTTAGATTTATTGTACTCAATTGTAAAAACTTCTTTCAGAAAACTATTGACTCTTTCTTAGGATTTCAGGACAAAGGGAAGAAAGAAGTTTTATTTATTTTTATTTTAATTGTTTTAAATTTGTATTATTTAAAAAATTCCATTTTTATAATATTATAATTAAAAAAGCTTTTTTTTTAATTATATTTATAAAAGTAAATAATAAAATTTTTATAATGTATTTTTAATTAATTTATTAAAAATATAATGTAAAATAAGTAAATATTTTAAATAATAACAATTTTTATATAAATTTTTTAATTTTATTATTATTATTATTATTATTATTATTATTATTATTAACACATAATTATTTTTAAAAAAAAATTCAATTAAAATCTTTTTAAATTACAAAAAATTTTTAAAATAAATCAAAACATTTTAATTTAAGATAAAAAACATTTAAAACCATTTAAATAAGAATATTTAATTTTGTAAATTTACATTTAATAGTTAAGATTAAAAATTTAAATTCAAAAAATAATTATTTTATTAAAAAAACACTTTTTATATAATATTATTAACATTTTTAATTTACGTATAATTTTTGGATTTTAAAATATTGTATATAATTTAGACAATTTTATTTTTTTTATTATGTTTTTACAAAGTGTTGCCCAACCAATTATTTTTTATAAAATAACATTATTATTAATTAATATAATTGGTTTATTAATGTTTTTAATAACCAAAAAAACATTTAAAAATTATTTGTAACAATACAATTATTTAATTTTATTTGCATTTAATGACCAACAAAAAAAATGAAAAATAAAAATTAATTGGTGATTAAAACAAATATTTAAATAAATAAAACTATGCAAAGCTTGTTTACCTGTGGATATTTTTTAAAAATTCTTACAGGAAAATTAACCAGCCTCTTCATTTTTAAATGCGAATAATGCCCAATTATAAAAAAACCACCTGAGCCGAAATTGGAGAAATTTAAAATTACATTAGGACAAAGTTTAACAAGAATATGAAAAGAATGCACCTGAGCTTACCGTGCTTATGCATTCCTGATATGAAATGAAAAGATGATGAATGCCAAATGAAGCCAGACCTACTCATGACAAAATTTCAAGGCATCATGGAAAATGCAATCCCAAAGACTATGCTAAAATCTGAGGTAAAAAAGGATAAAACTAAAGAATTAGAAACTGAATTAGAGGAAGCTAAACAGCAATTAGAGAAAAAGAAAAAGAAATCAATTCAACTCGAATGTCTTTTATATGATTAATTCCAGCAACCTTGGCAACAGCAGGGATAACAGGGATGGGATGGTATTCTAAGAAAGAAAAAAAACATATCAAGGCAACATTGGCGAAGGTGATGTCATCTTAAATGTTCACTTTGTCTGGTTTTTTGCACCCACGCCCCATTTGACATTCTCAATGACTCCACAAATTTTGCTTTGGAAATCATGTTCCAATTAAATATTTTTTGGCTTTTTAAATCACTATACAAAAATTAATAGTAATTGTAAACTGATGTAAGAACTAATGGCGGAAGTAGAATTTTAAAACCAAGCTCCAATTCCTTAAACACTTGATATCCGTCCCGCCACCTTTCCCCAAAAATTTCGGTCAAAAAACAATGGGGTGCAAAGAAAAGTATTTCACTAAGAAAATCTAACGTCTAGAATGAAAGTTTTATGGTGCAAACGCCATACTATGATGTTATACAAAAACAAGAAAATATAAAAGATGCAAATCGTGGGAAAAGGGTTGTAAAACAGATTAATAAAGCTTTTGTAAAAATATGTATAGCTTGGCATTTTGTTCACAGATCAATTTTTGATTTTTCCTCTAGAAAATCTGACATGATTGAGGTAAACAAGAAAAAAAACAAATACTACATATAATGTGATTGTCACTGAAAAAATAATAAAAAAACTGTACAAAGAGGGAAAACTTACAGAAAAAAATACATGCCAAGTTCAGCCAAATAAAATAAATCAAATATTTTGTTGTCCCATTCAGTTAAAAGATTTCAACAGACAAACCGATGGGGAAATTAATAATAATAAAATGATCAGGTAATATATATTAAAGGAGTACATCCCAGTCATCTGTCAAGAACCATGGGTTTGAGACTCGAAAAATTTTGAACCTTTGCAATAAGATCCCACAACCCAAGAAAAAAATTAGTTTTTTGGTCTTCTGAACCCAATTACGCTGGGAGGTCGCAATTGTGTGGTAGTGGTAGTGGTGGTAGTGGTGGTGGAAGGTGCAGCAAGTTTTGAATGTGATAAAGGTGCCAATCTGCTAGCAGGAGCTTTGTTGATAATCGAGGAAGGCCGTGTCACGCTTGGTTTACCTCGTGGTGTTGAGTTATTCAAATGGTTAATCGAGTTGGACGGAGGAATGGGAGAAGTTCCTCTTCCTGGTGAGGAACAGTAAGAAACGGAACTGGTTAGAGAAGTCATAGAATCTGTTTCGGATGCATCAGTAGGTGATTCTGGAGGTGAAAAAATAATATTAGCAGCAGAGTAGTCTTCATATGAAGAAAGACTATCAGAACTGCGACGACCGCTAGTATAAGCAAATGAAGAGCCACCTGCTGGACGTAATATTGAGGGGGATGCCATAATACCAGAACTTCCAGAAGGACTTGTGACGGTGGACCTGCTACCAACACTAGGCAAAGTAACAGCGATAGATTGAGGTCTTGATCTTTTACTTGGTGTTCCTTTTAATGCGGCTTCGGAAATATTTTCAAGTCTCGATTGTGATCTTTGGGGTATACCAGCACTAGGAGTTCTCATTCCACTAGCACGGCTGGATGGTCTAGATAAGGCTGAAGATTGATTAGATGCAGATTGTTGCAAATTCGATGATCTTAACGGGGGACCACCAGTTCTAATACGAGTTGGAGATGTAGGCCTACTAATACTAGATTGTTTAGGTGTTCCATAAGCCGACCTATTTAAAGCATTAACAGGGGATGAAGTAGTAGTGGCCTTTATTTTAACACTATCCGTTGAGCTATTGCTCATTGTTCTTGGACGTGGGGTTGGTAGATTGGCTCGACTGAAGGTCTGATGTATTGATGGCATACGATGACCGCGCGTGGGTGAAGCCATTCTGGGTGAAGCAGTTCCAAGTGACGAAGTAGTGCTTCCTTCCGTTGAACTGGTACTAGCCATGCTCATAGACCTTGTTCGACTGGAAGTTGGGCTTGTTATCTTTTGTAAATGTGTTGTGGCAATTTTAGAATTTATACGACTTGGGGGACGAAGTCCCATAGTAGTTGATGGTTTTCTTATTGAACTTCCCCCTGACTTGGCACTACTTGTTGAAATGACAGACGTATATGATCCATTGGACATGGTTTCATAATCATCCGCGACCGATGATGCTCTTGAAGACGAAGGGGATGAAGGAGATGGAGCAAATTGTCCAGGAAAACCAGTTCTTGGTGAACCGAAATGAAGTCCAGTCCTGCCTCCTGACAGTGATGGATTCGGTGAAGGTGTAGGCGATGGTGAAATTGGTTTTAAGACTGGAGTATTCATTGGTGTGAGTTGAACATCCAATGTCATATCAAAATCGTCCTCTTCTTTAGAATTGATCTTTATTTTTATAGTAAGAAATTTGAATCAATTCAAAACAAAATTTTAAAAATTAAAGGACCATTTTCAAAAAAACTTACTGGATAGGTGTGTGAATTGGCAGTTGAATTTAAAAGATCGTCAACTTCCTCTTGCTTGTCAACTTCTAGAAAAGTGTCACTTAATTCATCCTCCTCCTCTTCTTTGATAAACGGAGGAATACTCTGAGGATCAGGAGATAGACGTCGGAGGGGTGAAGCCAATGGACTTAAATGTTTATCCAACTTTTATAATAGATAAAGAGCAAAATTAATTGAAATCCTCTGAATGGTTTAGAAATTGACATTTTATAATAATCGAGGACTAACCTCAGAGGTATCAATCTTATCTATATTCCAAAAGTTTTCATCATCATCATCTATAGTGTCAATTTCACAATTGATTGCTCCAGACACGAGATCAGCCTTTTCATATTCAGAATCCCAATCAAATGGGTCGTCAGATTCATTATCAGTTTGTCGACCTTCCTGATGTTGATGTTTGGATTTTCCTGGATTACTAATAGGTGAAATGTGAGGGAAATTCTTTTTTGAAGTAGGATTGGTCAAATTCACATAAATTTTGAGATTTTCATGGTTTTCAGTTTACTTACGTTGTTTGATTGGATAAATTATTTTTTGCGGGAGAATCGGTATCATCAATTTTACTGGCAGCTTCACGTTTTTTTTTCATAAATTCTTTTAAATCCTTTCGTTGCATTGGCCTTGTCGCAGCGGATTGTTGTCGTTTTTCGTCAGGACTTAGGTCTAAAGACAAAGAATTTTCTGTAGGAAAATTTGTATTTTCCTTGGTGTTATTCTCTTGGGCAATGGCGGCTGAAGAATTTGGTGAATCCAATATTATCCTTGAATTCTCATTATTATTAAGATCTTGACTAATATAATAGTAGAGAATAGGAAGTAGGGATAAGTTTATTGATATCAAAGATTTATCAATATTTAAGGCAAATTGATTGATTAATAATTAAATCGAGAAACTACCTTTCCATGTGTGACCCCTTTACAGAAGCTGTATCCTTTTCATTTAAATTGTTTATTATTAAATGATCTGCAGCACCATTTTCCTTGGTTTGATCAATGTTTTTTGGTTTAGAAAATATTGTACTACCATTTGAATTGTCTTTATGTAAATTATAAGGCTGTTTTTTTATAAAAAATTCTTTTAAACTTTGTCTTCTTGAAAGTAAAGCTTGGGAGTGAGCCTCTTTTTCTCGCCTTTCTTCCTCTGATATCATAAGAACATTGGAATTCTCATTAATTTCAGCCGATATTACATTTTCTTCAAGAGCAGACTGCTCGCTCAAGGTAGTTTCCGAAGAAGGGACCAATTGATTTATTGAAAATTTATTATCTCCTTCTAAAAGACTATCAGATGAATCGGTTTCGGGAGAAGTTTTAGATTCAAGGTTGATCTGGATCTTATCTTCTTGTGCTGCTGCTTCTTCCTCCTTCCCGTCCTCCTCCTCCTCCTCCTCCTCCTCCTCATCTACGGGAGTTAAAGTGCCAACTAGGTTCTCTTGGGTAGCTGTGGTAGAAGAGTTTATTGTATTTTCATTGTTTTCAGTTTCTGATTGTGTTGAAGTAAGTGGTGACAATGAAGAGGAAGGAGATATTATTGGATTCGTAGTGTCGTCAGAGGTGGTAGTAGGTTGTTTTTTGGCGTTCTTTTCTGCTTCATATTTCGCTACCAATAATAACTCTCTCATAATTAGCAGAGAGTGATTTCTAAAGTTGGGTGAAGAGAAGTTGAGATGTTGTTTTATAAAAGAAAAAAGAGTGTCGTTCTTTTCGAAAGAGAAAAGGGTAGGTAGATAGGTAGCAACCGTTCAAAATTGTCTGCTTAGGAAATACGTGAATTCCAGGTTGTTTAAGAAAAATAATAAGCTAGAAACACGGTCAAGTAATACAATAATATATGTTGAGAAACTAGCGTATTCTTGACTGAATATTGTTATTATGCGGTACTTTGTGAGTAAAATGAGTTTTGATATTCACAAAGTTCTTTGGTAATTTTTAAAAAAATTTTGTTCTTTTTAGGTGAGTATGAAGAGAAAAAGAGAATAAACACGCGCGGGGAAAAAAAGAAACTTTTTTTATTTTTTAAGGAAAAAATAGACGACCAGCTCGAAGCAAAGAAGAGCGACTTAAAAAGTAGATATTATTAAAAGGGTAACAGGATGTTCACACCTTTGAGGAAAAGGACAAACTAAAATGGTATTGAGCGTCTTTCTATGTATTCAATACATCATTCAAAAAAATCACTATTTAGAGAATATTAGAAGGAAGGAGAATCCAAACTAATCAATGGGGAGAGAACACAAACACGAACTTCCACCACTACTACTACTATTACTATTACTATTACTATTACTATTACTACTATTACTACTATTACTATTATGATACATATTATCATCATCATTATCATCATAATCATCATCATAATCATAATCATAATCATCACGGGCGACGAAGAATCCGGGGATGAAACAATGGTGAACAATAAAATTTGATTATTAGTAATAATACCTATCACTATGATTGAATATTTTTTTTTTTTTTTGAGAAAAAGCCATGATAAATTTGTTAATGTGATGATGAATCGTGGTAGTTTGAGTCAAGATTAAAACAAGTTTATGAAGATACTCAAATTGTTTATTTTCCTATTTTCGTTGATCTTTTAATTCGACAGAACGGGATAAAAAAGTATTTTTTTAAGATAGAATCAAACGAATTGTTTTATTGATTTTTTTCTAAAAAACTTTTTTTAATGTTTATAAAAGTTTCCAACATAATGAAAAAAATTTCCAAAAGTTAAACGATGAAATCTGGAAAAAATTTCCCTAATCGCTATGATGATTATTCAATATATGTATATGGGGGATTGGGGTAGCGATATTGATAAAAGATAAGTCTTAGAATTGTTTGCAAAAAAAAAAAATTAAATCTAAGACTTGGCAGTTAATCATTTCCCAAAATGATATCTTTGATTTGAACTTCACACAATTCTGAATCCTTTTTAATTTTTTGGTCTCTTTTTTTTAAAAATTATTTCAAACTTTAAAAACCTCGAAAAAACTTTAATTTAATGATTAACATGTATCCATTGCAGACTTCAAAAAGGGTTCAAAAGAACTTTTGAAAATAATCTTTAGAATCGAGAAATTGTTAATTATGTATCATGATGATATCTACATTTTTTAAATGATTAAATGGGTTTTTTTTTTTGAGGGAAATTTTTATAATTTTTTTATAATTTTATAATAATTATTATCTTACATAAGAACCGCATTTCATCCCATTTGGCGGGCTCAAAAGTTTCTGTAAAAAGCCAAAAAAAAACTTGAAATATACGGAAAATTCCGTTTTTTCAAGTTGGTCTGATGAGCACTTTTGTGATAGTTGGACATTCCGCAATAGTTTGCTTGACTCGAAGCGAAATCTTGATAATGATTTTTACTTTTTTAAGAAACTTGTTGGGTTTAAATTGTTATACTCTAACTTAATCGTTTACAAATGGATTCTATTCCAAAACTTTTCTTCCTGATTTAAATTTTTTAAAATTTTCTTTTGCCCCAATAAAATTCTTTCATGAAAAAAAAACTTGACCGTATGAGCATCCCAAAATCATTTTATTTTCTTTATCTTCCCCTGCATTCGGCGGTAAAATAAAAAAATGAAACCTGGAACCACGAACTATCTTTAAAATTGCAAAGTGATGTAGCCTGAATTTAAAAGTGATGTATTTGCCTGTCAACCCTTCAGAGTAGTCTCGCTTTCTACGCATGTAACAAGCTTTTCAAAAAGGCGGTGATTGACCAAGTAATACACTTGAAGGTTAAAATAAGTTTTTTAAGCCCAGCAACAATCGTAACTTGTATGCAGCTAACCTAAACTGGGGGTATTAATTTACAATTTAAAACTCTTTTTCTGGCCAATAACTTTTGTTTGAATTTACATTTGGTCTTTTATTATTTTGAAAAAAGTTTTTTATATAATTTTATTTGTATAAATTAAACTTATTTTTGATTTTATTAATTTATTAATAATTTATATATATATACATAATTTAATTATTATTTTTAAAATTAATATATTTATTAAATAATTAAATTATTGCAATGCTTTTTAAAAAAATTTTGTCAAAAAAAACAAAAAAACAAAATGTGTACAAACAATTTTATTGGTGTTTAAATAATAATAAAACTTTAAAAGCTTAAAAATTTAATTTTTCCATGTTCAAAATGAAAAAAACAACAACTTTAATACAACATAACCTGAAAGATAAAAAAAAAAAGATATATTATAATAAAAGTCGTTTCACAAAGGAGGTATCAACTTTATTTAAATTTTTACAAATATTTTAAGTAATTTTTATTGAATCATAATAAATAAATCTAAATCTCAAACAGAAACCTTGATTATTCTATTTTTTCCCAAATTTTCATTAACCTTTATTTCCATAGTCCTCTAGAGATGTGCAAAGCATCAAGCTTTGAATGTGGCAGGCAACATAAAATTACAAGACCTCACTCGATTTTTCTTATTAACCTAATGACCATTCACTTGCCAATTTTCTAAATGTCACAAATGCTTCCTAAAAACATACATAGTAATATTAGATTCGAATGTCACAATTAGAATAAAAGAATGTTTCAAAGATTTATCATACTTCTCTGGTACAGTCCGGAACTTGTCGGTCATAAAGATCATAGGCATCATTACTTCCCGGAGGATACATTGCGACCGTGGAATGAAGCTTTTTCGAGTGAAAAGCCGCTAATTTACCGTAACCCCCTGGTGATATAATCTGAAATGGGATGACATGATTTTAATTGTGAAATTTGAAAGGATGGAGAAAAATTATAACATTAGTCACTCACTCGATAAGTTGTCTCGCTCAGAATCCAATTTTCGATTATTGCATTATGAATTCCATCAGCATGGCCTTTTCGACGACGACTAGAGTCAATTGGGAACCCAGATATAAATACATTGTCCAATCTTTCAACCGCTTCTTGTTGAAGCTTTTCTGAATCGGTGATTAAAAAATATACAACTTTCTGATTGGTTGCAGCGTATGTTTTGCTTAATTGATCTGCGCATTGGAAATAATCCTTATAATGCTCCAACTTTGGCTGCGGCTGCTGATTATTAGTTTCTAACATGCCTGATTTTTTTCCGGTTCTTATTTGGATTCCAACAGAAAAAATGGTTGGAAGAGATAAGAGGGCTGTGTATTCACTTATAAAATAGAATGCCGCTGGAGTCGGTTTAAATAAGTAGTCGATAATACATCCCAGTGCTGTATAGGGCCTCATTCCCATTTCATTCAATTGTGGGGCATAAATCTTTGAATTAAATGTTCTGATTACCATCCCACGATTGGTACGGAAATTGATAAAATGTTCTGGATATTTCAAAGTCCAATTCGAATGCAAAAATAATTGATCTAAAAGTTTTCCAGAAAAATTTACAACATCAAGCTCTTTTCTCTCCAAATCCTTGATTAAAGAACGAGGGTCGGTTGAATTATAATTCCAATCGATATTTGGTGAATCGAAAATAGTGTCAAGAGGAAGAGGAACTTGCCATTCTGCGAGAAAGGCACGATTTGTAAGAAGTGCAAACATAAAAGTAGATGTCATTCCAAGAATGCTTTCGTAAAGCAAGGTTCACTTAAAATAATTAGCATTTTGTTGTTGATAATATTTGAAGATAAGTAAAAAAAAAATTAGGAATCAATTTTTTTGAGGTTCCTTTAACTTACCGATCAGCCAAACCACCACAGTGAATCGAGGCGTCGCAAACGTAACTAACATATCGTTGCGGAGCATCCCCTTTTAAAATGTCTTTGTGTAATTTAATATATTGTTCCTGCCAGTTTCCACAAGAATGATCTAAACTTGGATCTTGCGTCATTTTTAACATTTTAATATCCTTGATTTTTCTACGATCTTCCTCAGAAAGGGATTTAAAAAGGTTTGTATAAGTAAAATGTGGATCTTGAGCAAGATATGTATAATTGGAGTCAACAACATCATCAAGGGGTTTTGAAGGAGAAACAAAAGGTTGTTGATCTTTTAAAATATCTTCTTGTATTGGTTTCTTTTTCAAAATATTTGAAAAATCATTTTGCACATTCTGAAAAGATGAATTGAATCTTGAGAGAAATTCATTGTCTTTTTGGTTTTCATCTTTTAATTCATTTATTGAAGGTTCAAGAAAGGAATCACCATTATTTACAAGGAGCTCATCAGTATGTTCAAAATTACTATTTTCATGATCAACAAGACTAGGGTTGAGAGTTGGTTGAGGATGTTCAGAAATTAAATTAGTTGCCTTGTTAGAATCGAAATGATTCTCAAGGTAATCTTCCACGGGATGTTGTCGTTCATCTTCATGTTCTCCTTCAGGATTATCCTCATCTTCTTCATCTTCATCTTCCTCTTCTTCCTCAGTTTCATAATCTTCATGGGATTCAGGATTATAATGATAATCTTGTTGATTTTCAGCAGGTAATGATTCAATATGATCGAATTTTCTGGGGTTTTCTTCAGATGAATCTAATCTAATGAAATCTGAAAATTTTTCTTTTCCATCTTGTATTAATTTTTCATCCTGGAGAAGAGTCTTTTTACTATGATCAGAAGGAACTTGTTCGTGTTGTTGCGAAGACAAATTATGGGTCTCTTCATCTACAGGACCAATTCCACTCAAGCTAGCCAAAAATATTACGAGAGCTCCAAAGAAAACAATAGTGAATAAAACGTTCCTCAAATTATGTAATGCTAATTTTGGACCAGAGTGCATCATGTCGGACGGTTTTTGAGGTCTTCGGGTAAATGGTCGATATGTTTTTTGTTTCGATGGGGTTGATGGAGGCGTTGAAGTAGAAATTTTTTCCGGAATCACAGACAGGAAATTATTGCCAGTGTTGCTTATAGAAGAGGTCACATTAGTATTTGACATAATGGGACCAGTATTATTGATATTTGGAGTTTTAGTATCGATAAGAGGGAGATATTGTTGTGTACGTAAATTTTCTACACGTGGATTTTGTGCGGCAAGATTTTCTGAAGAACTATTGTTTGCTTGACTTATACTCAGAGTACGTCGATGGGGTTTTTGCCTTGTTGCCGACATTTAGACCCCGAGAATAGATGAAACGAAAATTTTTAAGATCCCAGAATCTTGCAACCTGAAGCAAAAACCAAGGGAAAGTATATGGAGAATGGAAAAGGATGTTTGCAAGGGAACAAGGATCATATATACAAAAGTCTTTACGCTTTTTATAAAATGGCTAATAAGAGGGATAGAATTTTACAAGTCCAGCCTGCTTGTCCCTTGTGTAAAATTTCTGATGCGCGGAAAATACGAAAGAGAAGGAACCCCATAAATGCAAGTTGAAATCAGAGTCGGTTTAACTTTTTTACCAACAAATTAAAAGATACGAGTTAATCTTGTCCATACGTCACCAAATTAACTTTGCATATCATGTTACACTTGCCAAATAATCTGTGTTCGACGACTCATATGCCCAAATCTTTCACCAAAATGAAAAAGCATCAAAATTCTAAAGAAACTTCAAAAAAACCCATTAAAAGTAACGGACATGTTTACTTGGAACCAGAAGCTCTTGATCTCGAATCATCCCAAGATCCTTCCGAGGACTTTTTTGAACCTCAAAATAATACAAAGGTTGCAATTTAATAAAAAAACTTTCTCTAGATGTATTATATGCTTGTTCAAACTGATTTGGTAAAATCTTTCAATTAAATAGATTTCTAGTGAATCAGAGGAATATTCTGATAAAGATTCAAGCGAATATGAACATTCTGATGATTACATGGTGAATACAAAAGTTTCTAAATAATCTTTCCAAAAACAAATTCTCAATAAACTTTTTGAAATACCTTGGGTTAGACTTCTCTACAACGGGGTAAGTCTTTTTCACTTGTCTAAAATATACAATTATTAATATAAATGCTATTTTACAGTCGAGAACTCGCTCATTTGATATTAACGATTCGCTGCAATTTTAGATTTGGCCGAGATTCCTTTTGAAAAATTGTTAGAAGTACAACGCAAATATGGGACTGATAATCAAATAGCAAACAATAAAGAACATGAGAAGACGCTTGAAAATAGATTGCGAAAAAATAATCATGGCCCTCAAAAAAGAGCCCACAAGAATCGGTAGGTTTCATCAAGAGCTTACTTTCCAGTTGATATATAATTCTGTAGTAGCAGATAATCTTGTATTTGTTAGGCCAATGGAAATTACATCAAAAAAGCCAGTTGGTAGATTTCGCCAAATTGTGGAGCTTTCTGCTGAGGTATTCATAGTCTTCTACAGCGAGAATTTTTAAATAGAGAATCCACCAGCTTACAGCTATTAAATAATATATTCTTCAATTCTTTCATAGAAAAGACGTGATCCTCGGTTTGATAATATATCAGGAAAACTTAATCAAGATTTGTTTGAAAAATCTTATCATTTCCTTAATGATTACAAAACCAGCGAAATCAAGGCTATTCAAAAAGAAATCAAAAACGAAAAAGATCTTAACGAAAAAGAAAGATTACAAAAACTTCTTTCCAAGCTAGTGAGTGACTGTTTTCATTTGATTTGGACTAAATAAAAGAAGATTTTCACTAAATTAGAAATTATATTATTCCAGGAATTTAAGACTAAATCGGAACAATTATCAAAACAAAGAAAGGAACTTAAGCATGAAAGAAAGAAAGCTGAGTTAGAACGCGTCACTAAAGGGAAAAAACCTTTTTATTTGAAGAAATGTAAGATATAACGAAAATGGTAAACTTACTGAATCATTTGAATCGCTAATAAATTTTTCACTTTACTCTCCTCCTTAGCTACCGAGAAAAGATTGGAACTTATTGAGAAATTCAAAAAAACTGATCCCAAGGCTCTTGAAAAATTAATTGAAAAAAGAAGAAAGAAAAACGCAGCCAAAGAACATAAACATATTCCTTTTAAGCGGCGGAAAGTTGAATAGGTATTTATCAAGAAATTTATATGCAGTTATATTTAATCAAAGTTTATAAAACGAATAAAACTCCTACCTACAATTTGGGTTGGTTGTAGCATAATTCGCTCATGGCACATTTTTGATATTAAGCTTCTCGAGCTCTGTGTTTGACATCTATTTCATGTCAAAATACAAAACCATTCAAAGCGAAGAGGAAGTTATCTCAAAATATCCTTGAAATTTTGGTCTGATCCTGTCTTTCGTATCACACTGACGATCAGTGTAGAAATTGATGTGGTAAATTAATGTTTTCCTTAATAATACCCATTAATAAAAATGCAGATTTCAAATGATTAAGACTTAAGATTCTATTGGAACAAACAAGCCATAAGTGGTTTTTTTATTTTACAAATTTGTAGTTTTGAATAATATAATTAGACATTTTTGTTATTAGCAAAATTTTTAATATTTTAAAAATTAAAAGTAGTTTTTAAAAACAATAATTTATTTTATAATTTCTGAATAATTTATAAACTAAAAAAAAAATTGTAATTAAACATAATGTTTTAATTATATAAAAACAATTAATTATAATTTAAATAATATATTTATCATTTTATTTTTAATTATTACATATTATAATTTTAAATTATATAAATATAATTAATTAAATCAATATAATATTTATTTTTTACATTTTTTATTTATTTTTATTTATAAGTACAATTATCATAATTATTATAATTAATTTACAATTTTAAAATATTAAAAATATTTAAATAAACAAATTATTGTTTTTTTGTTTATAAAAACATAATTTTTTTTACAACTTATTAAAATAAACATAAATTATATTCTTTTTTATATAATTTGTTACTTAATCTAATTAATACTATATTATATTACATTAAATAAATATTTATTATATAATAAAATTTATAAAAATATAACATATTTAAATGTTTAATTTTATTAAATTTATTAAAAATAAATTTACTTTTTAACAAATTACAAATTATTATTTTAATTTAATCTTTAATTATTATTTTTATATATTAAGTTATTAAATAAATATAAAAGTTATTTAACAAGAAATTTTAATTGGTTTTTTTATTTTTTAAAAATTTATTAAACTCTTAAATAAATACAAATATATATTATATAAAATTACTTAATAAAACAAATAAATTTAAAAGATATAAATTTATAAATATTATGATATTTAATATAAAATTTATAATAAAACTTTAATTAAAAACTTTGAAAAATTTATTTATTAATAAAAAATACTATTTAAAATTATCTATGTTTTTGTGTTAAATTAATATTTTAAGAAATTATAAACACTTATTACAATAAAATAAATAATAAAATAAATGTTTTTAAAGTTTAAAAAATATTAATTATATTATAATAGATAATAATTAAACTGTATTTATTAAATAAATAAAAAACAAAAATAATAAAACATTAATTTTAAAAAATTAATAATAATATAAATTATATAATAAGTTAATAAAAAAATAGAAAAAAATTTATTTTAATATAAAAAATTTTAATATTAAAATGTTAAAATAAATAAATATTAATAATAATTTAAATAAACTTTTTTTTATTAATTTTTTGTCCATAGTAAAACCACTAAAATTTAGAAAAAAACTGTTTTTTTATTTATTTATTTTATTTGTTTCTCTTCTTTAATTATTTTCTCTAATTTAAATCTATTTTTGGTCATAAAATTAGTTAATAGTTTAGTTAAAGTTATGAATACTGACAAAAATAATATAAAGAACTATTCTAATTAAAAAAAAACCATAATACTTATGTGTATAATTTAAAAAGTTCTATTAAATATTCCAAAAAAATTACTGCTAAATCTGGTATTTTAAACTCCTTAATTAAACTTTTAGTTATAAACATATTAAAGAGAAGTAATATAATTGAATAATATTTTTAAAGCAGTAAAATTGAAAGCAAAAAAAACATTAGTAAAACATTTGATCTAAAGAATTTAAAGAACATAATAGTAAAAAAAACAAGCTATATTAATCCAAATAACTCAAATAATAATAACAAACCTATAGATAAGATTATATTAAAAGATACTTATACCAAAACTTACAATTTAATTGTATCTTCTAAAAAACTGTTTTTTAATATATTAAATAATAATAAACTTTCCAATTTATTATTATCTATACTTATTAATATAAATATGCATATAACTACAAATATTAAAAAAAATAGAAGTTTTAAGCCAGTTAAGTTATTTATATTGAATGTTGGTTTTGTTGTGATTTTTGGCAAGTTTTTAAACAAAAAAAAATTTGTTAAAAAATTCTTTTATCAAATTAATAATTTTGAAAAAACATTAATTTTCTTAAAATTTCAAAATATTATTAAGATATTATTTATATTTAAAACTAGTTTAGAAACTACTAAATAATTAGTTATAAATAAAAAATTTTTGGTTAATATTGATATAAAAAAAATTAACACTAAATTAAATGGAAAATTATAGTCAAGAAAATTCCAATATATCTTTTTAAATTAATACTTAAAACAATATTATTTAAATTTGGCAAAATTATTTCTATTAAAATATAGCTGATTGGTTTTTGGCAAAAAATACTTGTTGAATTCAAATATTTTAAAATTGCTGATCTAATGTCTTTTAAATAATTAATTTTTTTAAGCAAAGTCTTAGTACATATAGTAAAAATTAATATTAATAAACAGTTATAAAACAACAAAAACTGCTATTATACTTTTTTATATATATTATTAATAAACATAACTATTTACAATATTTTTGATTTGGTTTTGTTCTATAATAAAAAAATATGTATTATTGTTTGTAATTCTGTTTTATATACATAAACATATTATGCTGTTGTATATTTTGACTTTACTATAATTAAAAATATTATTATTATTTATATAATAATAAAAAATAATAAGTTAAACAAATAGCCAATTAGAAATAAACATAGTAAAAAAAAATCCCAAAATTTTTTTTAACTAAAATTTCAGTAATATTCTTAGTAAAAATCACAAAATTTTAAAATTTCAATAATATTTTTAATAGAAATCACAGAATTTTAAGATTTTAGAAATCTCTATAAAAAATTTAAGAATTTTAAGAAATTTTATATAATAAAAATTATGTATATATAGCAGTAAAAATAAAAATAAAAAAGACAAACCAAAATTAGAGACAAAAATTTAAAACTTAGTTTTTTTTTTATTTCAAAAGTTAGTTTGCTATTATTTAAAGTAAAATTATTTATTTATCAATAAAATTATTTATTATTATTACTTGATTGAATTATTTAATATTATTTGTTATATTAGCAACTTATATTAATAATAATCAATACTTAATTATATTAAATCAATAATTTTTGATTATAACTATTGATAAAATATTAATTTCTTAATTTTTTTTATTTTTTTGTTGTGTTTACTAATTAAAAAAAAAGATTGAATATTAAGCTTTTAATATTCAAGATAGTTTGATAAAAAATTTGTAAAACAAAGATAAAAATTAAAAGAATAGTTTATTAAAAGAATATAATTATCAGATTAAACCAACCATTATACTAAAAAAAAATTCATAAAAGACAACATTAATTAAATCTCTGTTTATTACACAAAAAACTCAACCAAAAATTTTCAGATCATAAAAATCTTCAAAATTTATTATTATTAATATTTATTAAGTATTAAATTACAGGTTTGTTATTTATTTTAACATTAAAATAATTATCTATAATACTTTAAAAATGTAGATTTAACTTGAACTGAATTTTTTAGTCTAATTTGAACTAAGTATAAAAAAACAGTCATATTTTTAATATCTATAAGTTAAGTTTAAAGTCTCTTAATTAAAATTTAAAGAAAAAATTTTTTAATTTTAACAGAAAGTATTTTGTCTTAATTTATACAAAAAAACAAGTTTTAGTGTTTTGTTTAGTGTTTTTTAATGATGCTATTTGGGCTTTTGTAATAGTAATATTTTAAATAGTTATTTATTTATGTTATTAATTAGTATTTGTTTAACAAATTTTTTATTTAATGCTTTTAATAATGTTTTGATAATTTTGACTTTATTTTTTAAATTAAGTGTCTTAAAATACTCTTTAAAGTTTTTTTTAGATTATATAATTAAAATTTTTTTAAAATTAAATATGTTTTATTTATCAATATTATCTTTGAATATTAAAGTACTATTCACATAATTTGCTGAGCCAAATTTAATTCTGGTTATTATTATACTGTTATAAGTTTTTTATATATTACTAATTAATACTACTATATCAAAAAATGTTTTTTTTAGTAAATTCAAAATTCTGATCACTAAAATAAGCAGTTTAAAAGCCAATATAATAGTTTTGAAAGATTTAATTAAAACAATCTTGAATAAACTGGAATTTTTTTGTTTAAACAGTAGTATAATAAATAACTTAACTTAAAAAATAGTTATATATAATATTAAAAAAATAAATGTCTCTATCAAGCAAAATAATATTATTAAGTAGTATAAAAAATCAGAAAATTATATTTTAATTATTACTAAAACTAAACTCTGTTCTAGTGTTAAATCATAAATTGCAAATAAATTTTCAGATGTAAAAATATTTACTTTTGGTTTGAATTTAAATTATTTGAATGTTGATATTATTTTAATTATAAATAAACATTTAATTAAACATGTTTCAAAATTTTCTGAAATTTTTAGTAAGTCTTTAATAATTTATTTATTGTTTAAAAACAAATAGTCAGTTTTTGTAATAAAATTATATGCTAATATATCTTTAAAAAAAAATTTAGACTAAGTTGCTATTATTAATTTTTTTATAGTTAGTGTATTTAATAAGAGTATTTTTATTATTTGAAGAAATAATTTTAATAAAAATAGTATTAAGTACAATGTTAGTTTTAAAAAATATATAAATTTAAATTTGGTTAATTTTTTTATTAATAGTTTTTTTATTAAGTTTTCTATATAAAAAAACTTTAAAAATGTTAATAAGACTATTAATTTTAATTTTATTTTTATTTTATCTAACTTGATAAATGTGTTGATTAATAAAAGAGTCATATATGTAAATAAATTTTTTAATACTAATTATAATATTATTTATGTAATTATTAATCTTGGTAGTTTTTTGAATATAGTTTTAAAAAATTTTTGCATATAAGTTAATAAGAATCAATAAAAATTTAATATTAAAAATATTAATGAATAAAATAAAATTTGATCAAAATTTTAATACTTAATACTGCTATTATATATACTAATAAGTTTATTATTATAAAAAAGTTTTTAAATATAAATAAAGTATAAAATATTATTTGTAAAATGGTCTGTTTTTTAGTAAATAAATTTTTTTTCAAGTTGTAATTTAAAGACTATAACAGTATTTTTACAAAATTTTGATTTTGATTTTATAAATTGAAAACTTTGGTCTTTAAGTTGATTAAGACTTTTTGTTTAGTTTTAATTAATATGTTTAATTTATTTTTGAAATCTTGGTTTTTTTTCAATATTAACAATGCTTTTAAAACAGTAATATTTATTAATTTAAGTGTTTATTTTAATGTTATTTAATCTGTTTTGTTAAAAGTTAAGAAGTTTTATTGGGTTTTAAAGATGATAAAATTTTGGTGTGTTAAAAAAATGCTTATTAAGTCTGCTATTAACAAAAAAATAAAAAGTTTTGAGATAAACAAAGATCATACAATTTAAAAAGCTTTAAAACATTTTTTTACAAAATAGTATTAGATTATTTAGTAATTAATAAAGAATTAGTATTAGAATTTGAATTGATTAAATTTAAGATAAATATGATCATAAAAAATTAAACAAAAAATATAAAGTGTTGAAAGAAATGTCTAAAATATAGTATTAACAGTATTTTTTATTAGTTTATATTATTAATGATATTTTCTTTGATGTTATGTATTTTATTAGTTTTAGTAAATTGTTGAATATAATAATAGATTTGTCTAATAAAAAAACAGCTGGTTTTTTTGGTATTTTAAATAAATTATAAAAACATTGTAATAATATAATAATAGATATGCTTTTAGATTTTATAAACTTTAATTTAATACATAAATCTGTCTTTTAATCTTAAAAAAATCTGGGTTTTAATAATTTCTAAATTATATAAATAAAAAAATATTCTAATAAACATACAACTTATTGCTCTAATTAAAACAGCTAAAAAAGTTCTTTTTAAGATTTTATTTAACAAAATTTTTTGGTATACAATAAATTTAATAATTTTCATAGTAATAATTTCTTAGTATTAAAAAGTATAATAATACAGTTTTTTATATTTATAATCAAATTAGTAATAGAAGATGTTTTGAAAAAAAAATTGTAAACTTTGGTTAGTTTTATAGAATATATACAAGGCATATAATTCTGTGAATTGAAAACATTTAAAAAATAGTTTAAAAAAAATCAAAATATGTAATAGATTTGTTAAGTTTTTTGACAATATTTACAATAATTATGTTAATTAAATTATGAATAATTTTGGCTTAACAAATAACTATTCTTTTATAATCTTTTTTTGTATGAAGTTAAGAAATAAAAAAATATTTGTAGTTATAAAATTGATTTTAAATTTATTATTAAACTGATTAAGTTAAAGTCCAGATAAATATAAGATTATTTTTTGTTATTAATGTCTTTGTTATAATATGATTTAAATAAAAAACAGTTAAATTGCAATTTAATACATTGTTACCAGAGGTTTTTGGTCTCTTTTTCTTGAATGTTGTTAATGTCTGTCTGTTGCTAATTTCACGTTTTCTGAAAGCAGTTGAACCTCCAATAACTGAATCTATCTTCAAATTATCTCCTATAATTTGAACTACTGGGCTTCTAAGTGAAATGGCCAATTCCATGCCAGTTACTTTGTGTAGTTACGTTGTAGTAAATGTCAACTCTTTCCCAGAAATTGCTCGTCTGGAAGCTCATTAAAAATGTGTAGTTACTTTGCTGTGAAAGTCAACTCTTCTACAGGAATTTTGTCTGTAGGCTACCCTAATGATTATGATAAAAAAAGAAAGGAAAAATAAAAGAAATGTAAAAAAAATAGGATTTGTCAAGAGAAACGTTTTCTATCCAGGCCTGGAGTCACTAACAAATTACTGAAATTGGTAGCTAATCAATTTCAAAATGTTAATTGTGTTGAGGGGATTTCAAGTATAATAATCAAAAGATTTTGTTTTTGAATATTTAATTTTTATTTGAGATGTGTAAAAGGTAATTTGTTCTAATTAAGATATCTAAAGTAAAGTATTATGATAAGATACTATGAGAAGATATGAGAAGATACATTTTCTTGAAGAGAGAAGCTCTTTTTTTATACAACTTGTTGTAGTACTAGTTTTTGAACTTGCACTTTTCTCTTTGCTACAATTTTGGTGAACTTAAGATACATTTCGGCAAACTACAAGTTATTTCACTGAACTATTGATTATTTCGGCCAATTTTCATTAATTTCGGCGAATTTTGACTATATTAAATGGTTCAGGGTATTGTGTAATTTGATCATCTTAATTTCTATGATACAAATCGGATTATTGATTGAGTAATGATATTTAATAATTTGATTAAATAATAAGTGATAATCGAAATGATAATAATATATGCTAATTAATAATAAAAATTATGAGGGTAATTTCATGCTAATTAATAACTAAAATTCTACTGGTAACAACATTTTAAATATTATAGATTAATAATATTTCAATTAATAATAATAAAACAGTAATTATCTTTATTGATTATAGAAGTAATATCCTTTTTTAACAATTAGTAATTTGTTTAGTTTAATTGCCAAGAAAAAAAACTTATAAGTACTTGAATATCTTTGTGTTTATAGATAGTTTGTTAAGATTCAGTTTAGTCAAAACTTATTTAAATATTAGGTTTTTTACAAATAAAGTTTTAAAAAAAGATATTACTAATAACCAGTTTCTTTATTTGGTTTTAGTAGTTTTGCATCTTATTATTATTTATCAGATCTAGTTCAATTTTGTTTTAATTAATATGCATAATAAATAGAATACTTTGGTTTGAAAGAATTTAAAATTAAAAACTGGTTTGTTATTAGACTTTTCCAATAATATGGTTTACTACTTCTTTTTATATAACTTTTTTTAAATATTGATAATATTATAAACCAGTTTTTTGGTCATAAATCTTTGGATTTTTAGATATTAAGTTGGTTTTCTTGTCATTTTTTGTTTTTTCTAGTCTGTTTTTGTGTTAGTTTGGTTAACAATTTTTTAGCTAATGTAGTCAGAATTTTTTGTGGTTATAATTTGTTTTTAAGTAACTATTTTTGATATTTCAATTCTTTAAGAATATCTTAATGTTTGTAGTTCTTGGTAATTCTATTTTTTTTAAGATTTGTTATTTAATTAAGCATTTTGAAATTGTATTTATCAAATAATTACATAATAAAAATAATAGAATATCTTAATAGATATATGTATATCTTTTCTTCTGTAAAAAATATCTAGCTTTTAAATATTTTGTGTTTTAAAAAATTTTGTTAAGTGTATAATAAGTTGTAAAAACTAGTTTTTTCTGTATTTTTGTCTACACTAATAATTCTTTAAAAAATTTGAGTTTAATAAACATAAGAGCTAATACTACTGTATTTTTTAACAGAATAGATTTTAATATTAATGTTAAAGTTTTTGATCTGATATTATCTACTCTAATTGAGTTATAAACTATTGTATTAATCTTAAAATATGTTTTTTTTTTGTTTAATTATAGTTTTTTAGACAGTTAAATAGTTTTGGATGCTTGTTTTTTGAAACTGGTTTTGATATTATTTAATTTTTATAACTATTGTTAAATAAAATATTATTATATTGTAAAATTAATTAATAAAAAAAATTTATATGTATTTTGGTTTAAAGTTAAAAATTTTTCTGGCATTTTTGGTAATGATAAAATTAATGTATTAATTAATAATACATTGTTTTCAAATTTGATGCTTCTGATTATAGTGTGAAAAAAGTTTTTAAAAACTAATAATATGTATATTTGATAATATAAAATATTTTATTTATAAAATTTTTTAAATAGTTTGTTATGTTTATTAAAAAAGTAATTGTATTGTCTTTGCTTTAGATTAAAGCTTAATTAAAAACATGATTTAGATTAGTTTTTTACAGATATAATATCTAACTTCTTATATAGCAGTTAAATATATTATTTAATTTACTATTAATGCTTACTTATATTTTATAAAAGCTTTTTATTATTAGTTGTTTGTGACTGTCTGCAAATATTTGTATAATAAATACTATTATAGTATTTTGAGCTTTTTTTATAATAATATTAAGTTTTTAGATTATTCATTTTTATGTTTATTAAATTCTGTTATTTGTAATATTTTGTTGATTTTTTAGACTATTGTATAAAAATTTTTTTTTGGTCTGTATAAAACTTTTTTTTATGTGTTTTAATTGTTGTTATTATGTTTATCAAATACTGTAGTATATATTGTTTTGTACAAAAGTTTTGTTTTTAGAACTTGATTTTTGAAGTTTTTTTCTGTATTTAAAGATTTTAAGATTACAGCTAATAAAATTACAGATTTTGTGTATAGTTTGGCTTTGGCTTACAAAAATAAAATTTGGTTTATCCAATTTAAACATTATATAGTTATAGAAAAAAAAATCTGATTTTGATAGATAATTTGTTTTTTTCTATTAATAATCTCCTAAATATGTTGTTAAAAGATATAATTAAATTACTTAATATTACTAAAGTTTTAAATATAAGTTTTGGTATATGTATTTTCTGTTATTTTATTTTTGGTATTAACAATAGTATTAGTATTTATATAGAAATTTAATGTTGTCTTAATTGGTTTAAGTGGCTGATTATAAATAGTAAATACATAATTTATGTCTAGTTTAAATTACTTATTTTAATATATTGTATTAAATAATATTTAGATCTTATTTGTTAAATAAATAAATAAATAAAAATTTTTTTTGCCAAAAAAAAATGATTTTATAATTAAAAAATTATATTAAATATTAATTTGTTAATTATAAAAAATAAATTATTTTAAAAAATTTATTATTATTTTAACTAATATTAATAAAAAATTATAAATCAATTAAAATATATAACAAATTTAATATATATTTTCTTAATAAACATTATTATTAATAAAAAAATTGAGTTATTAATTAACATATAATATTGTTTTAAATTATAATTTATTATTTAGTCAATTTATTATTTATTAATTAAATTATTAAATATTATTATTTTAATTTATACAATATACAAGTATAATTTATTGTAATAATCAAATTATATAATAAAATTTAAATTATATAATATTTAAAAATTTACCAAAATATTTAAAAATTTGACAAAATATTTAATAATTTATTAAAATAAATTGTATTTTATTAAAATATATCTTTAATTTACCAAATATTAAAAAAAATATATTTTAAAAACCAATAAGTTTTTTATATTTATAATTATTTCAAAATTTGCAGATTTTAATTAATATTTTAAAATTAATTAGTTATAATTTTATTTATTTAATTAATTTTAAACTTGAATAAAAAATATATTTTTTTATATTTTATTTTATTTTAATTTTATTATTATTGTTATTATTATTATTAAATAGTTTATAGTTGAAATATTCTATAAAAAAATTGATTTTTATAACAAGATAATTCTATAATATTAAAAAGTTTACAATTAAAGATTTTTATAAAAAAGTTGACTTTTATTACAAAATAATTAATACAAAATTGATTATTTTATTATAAATTCAATAACATAAATAGTTTAAAGTAAAAAAAAATACTTTAAAAATAAATTAACTTATTAAATATTTAATAATTTTTATTAATAATAGATTTAATAATAACTTGATATCAACAATATTTAAAAAAAAAGATTAAAATTTTTAATAATAATAATAATATAATATTTATAATTTTTAAAATTTTTTAATTTTTATAAGTAAAAAAATTCGTATAATTAATATAAATTTATTAATATATACAAAATACTAATATATTATAATTTTTTTATTTATTTATTTATAAGTAAAACCCAATTATCTAATATAATATAATTATACAAAGTTTTAAATTAAATATAATTTATATATTTTTTATATATAACTATTTATTTAGTTAATTAAAACAATATTATATAATTATATTAATAAAACATTATTATTTACATTAATAAAAAACAAATAACCAATTCTAAAACCAAAATTAACTATATAACTTTTTATTATTTTTAATAATTGTTCTATTTTTTTTAATAAACTATTTAAAAATTTTTGTATATTAACTTGTATTAATTTATTACTATTTAACAATTCACTTTTTTTTTATTTTTGTCTAAAGCTTTAAATTAAGCAAATATATTTTATTTCTGTAGTTAACAATTAAATTATATATAAAATTAATTAACTTAAAAATAACAAGTTTAATATTTTTAAAAACAGCTTTAGTCTTTATTAACCAATTTTTAAACACAAACTTTTTAAACAAAATTACACAATAAATTAATGTTAATAGTATTTAAAATTAATAAATAAAGCATAATAAATAATATTAAACTTGTATTAATTAAAGATATTTAAAACATAAATATGCTTATTTAATAAATTTTAACAAATAAAAGAATCTAAATTGCAAATAAAACTATAATAAATTAAAACTTTTGTTTTATTTGTTTTTTTTGTTGTTGTATTTTTAATTATTATTATTATTAATTTTATAAATAATTTTAAATTAAATTTTTTTAAATCTTAAATTTTTAAATTAAGTATATTAATAAAATTTGGTTTTAAATTTATTGGTTTTTTGATTATTTTAATTACTTTTTTTAATAATAAATAAACCAAAAAGTTTTATAGTAAAAATTAATCTGTTTATAATAAATAAAATTATTAAAAATTTTGTTATAATTTTGATTAATTTGTTTAAAAACTTTATTACTCTTAAAATCAAAGTAAATTTTGGTTAAATAAATACTATTGTAATATTTCTTTTAAGTAATTTAACTTTTGAATATTTGGTATTATTATAACAAATAAATAATTTAATATTAAGAATAATATAAAAAAATTTAGATTGTTTTTAAGTTTATTTTTAATAATTAAAATATAAATAATTGTAATAATAAACTTAATAAATTGAACTTATTTTTGGTTTTTGTTAATTTAATGTAATTTAATCTTAACTGAATTTATATATTTAGTCATATATAAAAAATATATAAGTTATATTTAATTTAAGTTACTTAATTTTTTGTATTGTATTAAGTAGTAATTAAATTTTACATATTAAATAAAAATATTGATTTTATTTTTTAATTATTTTATTTGTAAAAATAATCAATTTTTATTTTTAAATTATTATAAATTTAAATTTATTTATAGTATTATTAATTTTTTTATGAACTTATTGTTATTTATTTTAATAATTTTTTTATTTAATATTGAAATAATTATTTGGTTTTTATTTAAAACTATTATTTAAAAAATTATATTTTGTATAAAAATTTAAATTAAAAATTATTTTTAAATTAAATGAATTTTGTTTTTAATAGCTAATATAATTTCAAAAATAATTTCAAAATAATAATAATAATGATAAAATATAATATTAAAATATAATATTTAACAAATATAAAATTAATAAATTTATTAAAACTTGTGTTAATATATAATTAATATAATTAATATAGTAAGTTAAAAGTCTTTATGCTTTTTTAATAGTAATAAATAGTTAAGTATAAAATAGTGTAGTTTTAATTAGCTTAAGTGGCTGATTACATGTAAAAAAGAAAGCATAAATTTTATTTAATATAAAATATATATATGTTAAATATATTTAAATAGCAGTAAGATTACATCATATGTTTAAGCAGTAAAATAATAATAATAATAATAATAATAATAATAAAAATCAATTAAATTAAAAATAAAAACAGAAATAAAAAACAGTAACAATAATAAATTGTTTTGAATTCAACAATTTTTTAAATAATTTTGTATTATTGAACAAAAAATTTCAAAATCATCTTATAAACAATTAGTTAATTACAAAAACTCGAACACGTGATTGTGTCTATAATAAAATTTATATACGTTATTTTTTTCATACACTTATGATTTGACATAGATTGTTTATTTAAAGACTATACAGTTAAAATTTCTCTCATTTTTTCAACAAAAGAATTTTTTTTTATCTGATTGAGAATTTTAACATCTTCAAAATTTCAAAATTGAGCATTTTCGAATAAAAAGATTTTCAATGAATCACCAAAATATCAAAAATTTTTGGTTGGTTGAAACAATTAAAAAAAAAGCAAGCTTATCAGATATAAAGAAAAAAATTTTTAGGGATAAAATTTGTTTCAAATGATTTCACTAAACAAAATATGAAAAGTCTTTTAAAAGAGCTTCAGAAATTTACATTCTCTTCACTAAATAAACAATAAAAAATTCAAAAAGATTATCAAAATAACTTTATTTTTCAACAAAACTTTTTGAAGTTTTAACCGAGCCTTGAAACATGCTTTCTTTATCAAAAATAATTAATCGATGAAACGATAAATAAAGTTCCCCAAATTTTTTGACCATAATGTCATTCATGAAACCTTAAATCTCCCTCTTTATCAAAATTAAATTTCCAAAAGTTGCTTTAAAAAAAAGCTTTACCCGAATTGAAAAGTCCTTACGGTTTTTTGTTTTCTTTTACAAAACGATAACCAAATTAAAGTTCACATTTTGTTTGTTAAAATGAATTCAAAATTAATACTTTTTCCTTGATCTTAACAATCGTCCAACTATGAAACATGAATTTCTGTTTGGATTTCAACTACACAATCAATAATATCTTGCTTTCAAGATTCGGACCAACATTATTTTCTTCAAAATATTTGTATATTTTAGTCAAGGAAATCTAAAAAAACAATTGGGTTCGAAATTTTTTTACCAATTATATTGATCCGATTTATATCTAACGAACATGCTAAAGATAGACAAAATATTTAATAAATTATCCATATTTGTATAAATAATAATTTTGGAGGAAATATCGTTTCTATCTGTTGGGCGAATTCATCTCTTTTAAAAAAGTCACGTCACATGACTAGATTTAAAACAAAGATTTCATGTAACATATTATCCTAAACCAGGCTAAGAATTTTAATTGTAATTATGGAAAAAAACGACTAGTATTCAATTCAAAGTCTTTCATTCATGAATACATGCACAAGTGCAAAGTAATATATGACTTTTAGTACTTATAACAAAGCTGGATCATCATTCGAGTTATTTGAAAGTTCATCTGCAAATGCTAGGTTGGATGAATCCTCTGGATCGTTGAATGCTAATTGTGAATCAGTGTTCTCGTCTTGGAATGCTAATTGTGAATCAGTGTTCTCGTCTTGGAATGCTGAATCTGTTTCATCAGTTGGGTTTTCAATATCGTTTGAAGCGATATCTGAGTCGAAACCTTGATCACCAGAAGCGATCTCTGGTGTGCTAGAATTTAGAGCAGCAGTAGCAGCTTTGCATTTTCCTCCAGTAATCGGCATATCCATATATTTTTGATTCTGAGGCTCATCAGGTGTGTGACCACTTGTACCGTGCTGAATGTCTTTAGCGCCACTACAATTCTAAGAAAGAAATGAAATCGGGATCGCATTATTCACTCATGAACTAAAGATTAAATCAGTCGTGAATATTGAAAATTTTCAAAAATGCTTACTGGATTCACGGCAGCTGGGCCAGGTTTACCGGCTGGTGGCCATACACATTTGTAAAGAGTGCTACCACCGCCATTACCTGTTACCTTGTTAAATTGACCATTCTTTATTGGTGCGTCTGTATTATAGTATTCTGGTAGAATTGGAGCGCGCCCTCGATCAAACCCAGGAGATTGTGAGATACGTTGATTTGGTTTGGTAACGCGGTAAATTTTATTCGGCATAAGGGTACTAAACATTCTAGATCCTTCCCAATTAAGGAAATTTGGGGCGCCAAACATATATGCACCTATCACTCTGGATGAACCAAACATTCTGGTAAATTCAAGAGCCGCAAATCCAGCGTAAACTTTTAATCAAAATGAATGATTAATGGGAGCAATTGTAAGAGAAGAAAAAAAAAGCCTTTTATAAGATACTGATAATTATTGAAGTTAGAAACTAACACACAATAACAATACTTACCACCACCAAGACCCTTCCCAACAGTTACGATACCCATTGTCGCTGGGCTTTTGTTGAGGTTACATTTCACTGATCCAGCAACTTTTGGGAAAAACCCTCGGAATTCATTTGCCATTCCGGCATCTGCCATTGGATTTTTAAATTTTCCCACAATTTGATCACCTTGAGGGTAATTCTTCCCAAAACTCGGTCTCAAAGGTTCCATTTTGTTGCTCCTAGTATTCCATTCTTGAGAATTCATTTCTCTTGATTTAAACCCAACAACAAGTTTTTGGTCCTGGCCTTTGCCTACAACTTGAGCTCTCGCTAAAAAAAAAAAAAAAGGGGGAAATTTAGAAATTTATTAGGGATGAATATAAATGGCAAAGACATTTAGTTTTATTGTGCAAGTAAAATATAATGATTTGCGTGAAATTTCTTACCAGCATTTCCGTTACCGTGATTCAAACAGGTGTTCGATGGTGAAATACATGCCGCATCTTCCAAAAAGTATGCGACCTCAACGAAACGCCTAATGTCCTTATCAAATTTTCCATTCAATAAAATCATTCCATTCTCATCTGACCCATCACCAGCTTTGCCAATTGCATTAGGATCTTGTATCATACCATCCGGTGGTGTACTACCAGGAACAGGAGTACCCCAAGATGGAAGCCATCCAGGTATTTTGATATGAGGTGCTACTTCTTCAATTACTTCTGGAGCTACTTTTTCTATGACTGGAACTATTTCTTGAAGAAAAGCTTGCTTTTCACCGGGCTGGGGAATGGTTGATTGGTCGAGATTAATTGGATCTTGATCATTGGGAAGTGTGTCAGGGTTGGGAGCGGCATTCATGATAGATGGGTTCTGAGCATCAAGGTTACCTAAAGGTGGATTCTCATTTCCCGAATCGAGGTTGGTGGCAGATTGAGAAAGGCCAGTCGTATCAAAAGAGGCCGAACCAAAAGGGTTAGTATTAGATCCCAGATCGTTATTATTAAATGCTAAAGTATCATCAGGAATAGATCCCAAGGAATCGGAAGAGGCCGAGCTAAAAGGCTTATCATCAGATGCCAGATCGTTATTAAATGCTAAAGGATCAGACGATAATTCTGGAGATTGGAAATTGAATTCATTAGAACTTTGGTCGAGTGGTGCTCTCTTTTTGTTCTGAGTTAAGGGTGAAGCTTGAACAAGGAGGTTAAGAGAAAATATCAAGGAGATAATTACTGCTAAAATTGTAAAGAAAATCTTTTGCAAAGAGTATTTTTGGAAGGAAAGATTGTTAATAGGTGATGTAGATTTTGAACGAACGGACTTTGCAATTTTTTCATTTGATGATAATCTGGATCGGCTAGGTTTACGCATGTTGACAAAGGGTGGATAAAATTCCTCTTGGGAATTGTAGTAAAAATTAAAATTAAAATTTTGAGTTGTAAAAAAATTTACCAAACTGGTTCCTTAAGGTAACTCACTTTTATATATAAGAGGTGTTACTAGCATAAATAGTTGCCCCTTGACGATTCATCATCATCATCACCAACCAAACAATCAGATAAGAAACCCCGAGCCCAAAATACTAATATAAACAAGACTCAAAGATGAAAGAGAAAATCCGCGAGCATGTTCAAAAATTCTTACAAACGCAAAACAAAACCCTTTGCCAAAGGGAATATTTCCTTTTTTCACAAATCATTTTTTTTTATTTGCTGATTCGCGACAGATTATGGTCATCATTTTTTTCGAATAAGTATTCTAGCGTGAGAAATTTGGATCAATCATCAATAAATTTTACACGTTCTGCAGAAAAATTTTCCGGTTGTTTCGTTAAATAATCTACGTCCCTGATTAAAAATCTTTTTTCTCCGGAGAATTTTGAATGATCTTCACACGGATTTTCAGGAAATCGACACCTTACTAATAATCTAATAATGAATCGAGGAAAATCACAATTAGTTGAAAGAAAAGACCAATAAAGGGTGAAATGACGGCATGACCCCAAGTTAATTTTCTGAATCATGGAAACTTTTATCCAATACCACTTATTATAAAGTTTCATTGTGACTTTCTAATATTTGTTTTTGTTTTTGTTGCTGTTGTTGTTGTTGTTGTTGTTGTTGTTGTTGTTGTTGTTGCTGTTGTTGTTGTTGTTGTTGTTGTTGTTGTTGTTGTTGTTGTTGTTGCTGTTGTTGTTGTTTAATTAACCACGTTTAGAGAGTGGAAATATTCACGATTGAAAACTTTTAATTATTATTTTTTTCCGAAATTTCATAATAAAGTATTTAGATCAATTGTGTAATAAATTTCAATTTCAATTCTTTTTCGACTTGTTTGTAATTAAAAATTTTAGAAATCTGTGAGAAATTTAAGTTAATTGAGATTCTTGAAATATAAATTATTAAAATATGTGTATATAAGCTTGAAATTTTATTAATCAATACAAAATATCATAAATTTACTTTTACAGGTTTATTATAAAAAATAATAAATTAATCTTTTTTTTTTTTCTAAAAAAATTTATTAACAACATATTTGTTTATGATTTTATCAATTTAACAAAATTATAATTTTGATGCAAATAGGTGATTTCTTTGTTTCTGTTATTATTATATTTATTTTTTTGCAAAAGCAATAAATATATACAAATTCTAAAAGAAATAAAGTATGTTTATTGTTTTTTGCTTATAAAAACATGAAAAATAAATGTTTTTATAAATTTAATATTTCAAAATAATATTTATGATTTATAACAAATTTAGCTAATTTTTATAAATGTTAAGTAAAAGAAATTTTAAACTTTGCAAAATTATTATATTGATTTAAACAAAAAAAATCAATTATTTCATATATATTTTTGTTTTTAAATCTTAAAAGAAATTCAAATATTTTAAATAAATTAGTTTTATCTTTTAAGAATTTAATTTTTTAAATTTTTTTGGTTATTAATTTGCATTTTTTTTTCTTATTTTATTATTTACTAAAAAAATATTAAATAAAAAACCTTTAACCAACTTTTTAAAAATTAAGTAATTTAAATTAGATAAATATTATTTAGATATTCAAATTTTTAACCAATTTATTGTAAATTAAAATCAGATTTTTGGATTTTGAAAATTTAATTAAAACTATTAAATAATATATTTATACAGAATAACAATAAAAAAACAAAATACACTAAAATTATTAATATAATATAAAAAAATTAGTTAGATTATAACCAAAAATTAATAATTATTATTTTATAAACAAAAACAAAACTTAGTTTTTTAATTTCAAAATTTAAAAAAATTCATTTTTGAATGCAAAAAAAACAAATAACCAATTTTATTTTTATAATTATAATATTTTTATATTATACTATTTTAAAAGTTTTTTAAATTATATTGTAATAGATAATAGATAATTAAACTTATTAAATACAAAAAAAAACTTGAAAATTTTGTAATATAAAATTTTTAATAAAATAGTTTAAACTATTATTATTATAACAAAAAAATATATAAATTTAATTTAAATTTATATTTAATATATTAATTTGTTTAAAAATTTATTTAGTTTAAAAGATAATTATTTATTAATCTAAATTTAAATATTAAAAATACATAATTTATGTTTATAATAACTTTATATAACCAAAATAAATAATAAAAAAATTATCATATTTTATTAAAACAATAAAAAAACTAAACTAAAAAAACATATAATTTTAATATATACATATTATAATAAACAATTTTTACTTATTATAATTAAAAAAAATATTATATATTAATAATAATAAACTATTTTACAAATACCAAATATTAAAATTATTTAAAATAAATAAAAATTTTTAGTTGTAAAACTATTATTTACAAACATAAATATATTTAAAAAAAACATTTCTATTTTATTTATAAATAAATAAATTTATAAAATAACTTAATAAAAAACTTTGTAAATTATTAATTAAAGTTTTTAAAAATTTTAGATAAAAATAAAACATCTTTATTTTAATAATATATAAAATATTACAATATTTAATTTTAGTAAAAATTTACCTAATTCAATTTATTTTTAAAAATTTTTTTTAAAAACACCAAAATCAACTAATTATTATGTTAAAAAAATTAAACATTAAGTATTAATTATTATTAATAAAGTTCTGTTTATTATTGACTTTTTAAAACTTTTAAATATCAAACCTTTTAAATTTATATTAATAACTAAGAATACTAACTTATAAATTAAATATATTATATAATTATTTATAATAATATTAAAAAAATAACAAATTACAATTAAATTAATATTTATTTAATATAATACAATTTTTTTATGTATTTTAAATTAAATACTAATTATATAAACCAATTAAAACAATACTATATATTCATAATAATATTATTAATATTACAAAAAAATAAATATTTATAATATACAATATTATTTAATAAAATTTTTAATAAATTAATAATAAAAAGTAGTATATTATTATCTTTTATTAATTAATTAGCTTTTTTTAAATTAATTTAGTATTTAAACTTAAATTTCAAATAATAGTCTATAATATAACATAAAACTATAAATAAATTTTATTAATTTCAATATTATATTTTTTTTATTGTTAAAAACTATTAATATTTTATAAAACTAATTTTTAAAATCTAATTTTTTATATAAAACAACATATAAATTAATATTAAATAACTAATTAAATAAAAATTACAATATTATAAATATGTAATAACTTGTTTTAATTAAAGATTTTCAATAATTTATATGTTTATTAATAATATTAATACATATAGTTTTATTAGATTTATATTAAATACATAGTTTAAAAATTTAATTTTACTATAAAATAATTACAAAATACTAAAATATAATTTATTATATGATATTTTTTTATATAAAATTTTTATTATATATGTTTACAAATTAGTTAAAACTTAATTAATTATATTTAGTATTGTGTTATATTAATTTATATTTTTAAAAAAACATTTATTAATTATATTAGCATTAAATTTATTTTTTTAATAAGTTTAATACACAGTTTTATAAATATTTTTAACAAAATAACACATTTTATTTAATATTATTATATTATTAAATTGATATATATTTTTTGCTAATATAAATTAAAAAAAAATATATTTAAAAAAAGCAAACTGCTTATTTTAATATTAATATTTAAGTTTAAATTATTAAAAAAAGCCAAAAAATTATTAATAATTATTAATAATTATTAATATACTAAAATATTTCAATAAAAACATTAATTATATTTAAATTTATAATATATAAACTTTTATTAATTGTTATAAAACAGTTTATACTACTTATATTATATTAATAAACAAAATTAAAAATCAAAAAAATATTTACATTAAAAAAATTATTATAAACTATTTTAAATTATGTAAATATTAGATTTTTAAGATTTAATTTTTTAATAATAAAAAGTTTTTTAATTAAAACATAATATATATTTATTTAAAAATTAATTTACAAAATTCATCTCAAATTTTTTTTAAGAATATAAAACAAAATAAAAATAAAAATTATCTAAAATATTAAATATTAATATATTATTAACAAAATAAAGTATATTATAAATATTATTTATAAATAATAAATTACAATTTAAACTTTTTTTAATAATATTAACAAAAAATTATAACTAAAATTAATTTTTAATTTTATAAAATACTATAATAAATGCTTAAATAACCAACTTAATATTTATAAATTTAGAATTTTATAAACAAAAAACCTATTTAAAATATTTTTTATATTTAAAAAAACTATAATAGATGTTATTTTTTTTCTGTTTATATTTGTATAAAAAATTTTAATAATAAAAACTGGCTAACTACTAATATATAAAAAAGTATTTACAATTATTAATTAATAAAAATAATTATTATTTTATTGTTATTAATTAAAATATTATTAATATCCCAAAATTTATTAATAATATTTAAAATATATTAAATAAATATCTAACTATTTTTAATTTAAATTATATTATTAATAAAAATACTAGCTATTAAATACAAAATTATATCAGTTTGGATTTTAATTTAACAATAAACTTAATATTAATTTTATATTTATACAAATATTTATATTTTTTAATTTTACACAAAAAAAAATCATAAAAAATTTTCCAAAAAAATAAAAAAAAAATTTACTTTAATTTAAATTATTATAAATTAGATAATTATTAGTTAACCCAAAATTTATTATTATTTTATTTATAAATATGTTTAAAAAATTTAATAAAATTTTTACATATTTTAATTTTAATTAAACTTTTATATAGATAATATTAGTTAACAAAATTATACATCTTTTACATATTTTGTAAAATTAATTAAAGTTCATGGTTTTTTTTAAACCATTTTTTAGATTCAATTACAAAAATTTGAGACTAGGTTAAAGTATTTTTTTTTTTTTTTTTTTTTTTAACGAATGAGGTCCAAACACTACCTAGAACAATACATCATAAAAGATCTAAACTAAGTGTGAATCATGCATTTTCTACACGTGACCAGCCACTCAGACTGATCAGGACAACACTAAGCATCTATAATAACTGATACAGAATCCTCAATGCCTGAAAAAAATAAACAAGGTGTATGAAAGCCAAAGTGAATGCCAAAAGCCTCCACAATACCCAACAGCTTTATCACTCCAGCAGAGAAAATCAAAGAAAGGCCATGCACCAGATTAAGAACTGAACTATCACCAGGAATCAGGCCATGTTTTTCCATCAAAGCATGATGACTTACACGAACCAACCAAACCTCATCTCTAAAAGCAAGACAGAAATTTTGCACAAATTCCATCATCTTATGATGTTACTAGACGAAATTAGAGATATTATTTAGCATGAAATTATCTTATAATTCCTATTATTAATTAGCATATATTATTGTTTCAAATTATTACTTATTACATTAGCAAAATGTCCAAAATTATCATTTAATTAATAACCCAATTTGTACACAACACAAATGTAATCTAATTATGATGATCAATCATGCAATACCCCGAACTATATAACATTCAAAAGTTCGCCGAAATTTGTAGAAATTCACTGAAATAATTGATAGTTCACTGAAATATCTAATAGTTCACAGAAATAACTTGTAGTTTGCCAAAATGTATCTTTAGTTCAGTGAAATTGTAGAAAATAGCAAAGTTTAAGTTCATAGAATAGTGTTATGACAAGTTGTATAAAAGAAGAGCTTTTCTTTTCAAGAAAATATATTTTATTTTAGATTTATCACTTAGAAACATTCCTACACACACAAAAAAAAATAAATATCAAATAATTCGAAAAAACCAAATTCTTTAATTATTGCACTTGGAAAAATTCTCAAAACCCAACTAACGTTTTGAAATTAATTAGCTACCAATTTCAATAAACTGTTAGTGACTTCAGGCCTGGATTGAAAACATTTCTCTTAACAGAATTCTATTTCTTTTACATTTATTTTATTTTTTTTTTATTTTCTTACTATAATCATTAGGGTAGCCTACAGATAAGATCCCTGTAGAAGAGTTAATTTTCACAGCAAAGTAACTACACATTTTAGTGAGCTTCTAGACGAGTAATTCCTGAGAAAGAGTTGATGTTTACTACAACATAACTATACAAAGTAACTGGTACAGAATTGGCCATTCCACTTATAAGCTCGGCAGTTCAAATTATAAGAGATAATTTGAAGATAAATTCAGTTACTGGAGGTCCAACTACTTCCTAGAAACATGAATTCACAACAAATCAACATTAACAACATTCGAGAAAAGAGACCAAAAACCTCCAGTAATATTTGGTGCTCTCCCACGGAAATAACACAGCAACAACAAATTCAAAGTGGCAATCACACCAGATGCAACAACTCTAGAGTATTACCAGTCAATTTACATCTACTGCAAGTAAAGATTCAACATTCCAGACGGAATTAAAGTTGTTAAGAAATCAGTATACCAATATATTGAAAACTGCATCAACAATTATCTTTTTGGAAATTACAATATCTTAGAAGTTAAAAGCAATCTTTACAATAATTTAGCACACTATTCACAGTTGGGAACTGAAGATCTTAACAGTGAAACACTTGCCACTTACTTTCATGAACTTAATTTTAACATTATCAAATACTGTGAAGAAACATATCCAGTGCAGTCTCAATACTCTATTGATTTTGAATCGGAAACAGAAACAAGCAACAAAGGCAAAAACAAATTGAAGCAATACTCAAAAACCACCCCAAATACTCCAACACTACCAAAAACAACTGCCAAACATTTACAAACACCTGAACAAGGAACCAGTTCAAAACTTCTACTTACTATCACATCTTTTCCAGCTTCACTTACACAAGCACAAACGCCTAATTCACCCTTGAATCAATTTGCAAGACCAGAAGATTTTACATCACTCAGAAGTTCCATCAGACAACAAAAACCCTTTCAAACTAGTTCCAATCTCCTTGACTTTCTAGCTGAAAATCAAAGTGAACACTCTGAGACAACAGCGAACGAAGAAAATGAACCTAAAATATCTGAAGAAGAATCAATAGACAGTGAAAACAAAGAAGATGAAATGACAACATATATTGCAAAAATCCTGGAATTTAATGGAGAAGACATTGAGACCAGTCCCCAAGAATGGCTCAACCAAGTTACTAAAGCTGGAGATGCAAATGGATGGAATGCTGCCAGAATGTTAAGAACAATTCCCTACTTTCTCAAAGAAACAGCAGGAGAATGGTTTGAAAACTTGGCCATTCCATTCAATAATTAGAATGCTTTTAAAGCAGCCTTCCTTGAACAGTTCATTGACAATAATACCTCTATCACTCTTTGCAATCGTTTTCGAAATATCAAACAAGAATCCTTCAAATCTGTTATGACTTATATTGGGAAATTCAACAAACTTCTTAGACAAATTCACCAACTCAAAACAAACGATTATTATTTCAATGCTCAAATCTTGGATCAATTTATTGCTGGTCTAAAAGATAAACTAATTAAAAAAGTTTGTCCACATGCACCAGAAGATTTAAACTCTGCCATACAGCATATGAAAAGATACAAAATGGCCATGGAAGAGGCCAATCACACAAAACTTGTAAATTTGACAATTGAAGAAACCAGCTCAGCAGTTGAAGAAAAAATTGACCAACTCACAAAGAAGATTGAAAACTATTTTACCAATCAACAACAACAGTAACCCCAAAAATATCAACCACCCCAAAGATGAAATCAAAATAACTTTGCACCACTTTTCAATAACCAGCCTCAGAATTGTCATTACTGTGGAATTTCTGGCCACTGGAAAAAAGATTGCAGAAAGCTATAATGAGACCAACAAAATAGAAGTAATCAATGTTACCCTCCACCATAGCAATCTTATTATCAACCACCACCACCAGCTTACTATCCACCAAGACCCCAATACCAAAATAACTATTATCAGCCCACTCCACAGCCAATCCAACAGCAATACCAACAACCACCCACACAACATTATTAAGTATCTGCTCGAAGACTGAGTACACAAAATCAATTCACACCACAAAACTGATACCAAGTAAACAACAATAGAATCAGTTTAAACAACCAATTAGTTCCCCGAAATTCCACTCAACCAAGACCCAACCACTATCACACTCAACCCAGTTATTTAACAATGTCAGAAAAACAGGATTTTTACCATACTGTACTCTCGGAAGGTAGAGCTGCAGCACAACAACAAAACCCTTCTTATAACCACACCACTATTCCAACAGCCTGAATTGCTGAAAACACCAATCTCTCTGATATCTTTCCTTTTAAGTTCGAAGCCAATGAATCACCATTTTTACTCAGCAATGCAGCTGCCAATGAACAAAAAGCAATTACTGCTATGTACACCAAAGCAGAAGTCAAAGGAAAGACAATTCACTTGATCCTAGATAGTGGATTTGCTGAAAGCATTATCACCTACCAGTTAATACAACAGTTAAAGAGAAATGTCGACCGACCAGCTCAAACAGTAATCATTACTGCCGATGACATGAAAAAGACTCCAGTAGAAGAAATTGACAATTTTCTGTTTACTCTTGATGGAATTACCATTCCAGTCAAAGTTCTTATAATAGACGCACCCCAGTACCAAGCTCTTGTCAGAAATGATTGGCTTCAAAAAGCCAATGCTAATCTGAATTGGGAAACACAAGAGTTAACAATCTCCTACTAAGGACAACATACCCGGGTACCTGCCACTTGTGGTACATTCAACAAATGCTCTGAAAAAGCCACAGCTTTTGAATTCGAACTGGAAGAGAAAAAACCTCTCATTGAAACATTCATGGCTCTTGGATCAATGTCCAACTGGGCCGATGAAACAGAACAAGAACATTTTACCCCACACTCTGAACCCAAAACCTCTGAATGGAATATCCCTTACTCAAAACCCGAACTAAGGAAACAATGTCCCTATATTCCCCTTAAATATAAAGACTGCTACAAGAAACTATCATCAATGGGAGCCTGCATTTCACTTGAAGAAGAATATGAAAATTATACTTGTTATTACTGCAAGGCTTACCACAGAGAATGATGGGGCCATCTAATAAAAAGAAGCGGAAAATGGGACAACACCCCTTGTTTGACTTGTGGAGATATGCTACTGGAAGAATGCAATTGGATTGATATAGCAATAAGAGGAGGAGTCTGTGATCAAACCTGCCAATATGCTTTATCAATTTCAGAAAAAGTCAAAAGAGAAACACTTTTTGATGCAGCATACAACAGTGCTCTTAACAAACTTTATTACTACTCCCATAATGCTGAGATGATTTTCAACCTAGCAATAGCATTAATTAATAGAGCTACCAAAGAAGATGTTCGTCAAATAAAGGAATCAGAATATATTAAATACACCATAGAATTAGCTGGATTTGATTATGAAGACAAAGTAGAAGTCTACCACCAAATTGCAAGTCACACCTACCCAACCCAAGAAGCTCAAATTCAACAATTAGAGCAAATGAACATTAGGCTATGTGAAGAATACATTATGTCTTGTGATGAACAGTAGTGTCCTGAATGCTATGCTTTTAGCATTCCCTTGCCCAGCAAAAGTAATGAGAACAAAATTGAATTTGGAAAACCTGAAGCCACGGAAGAAATTGAAACAACACCCATCTATCTTATCGAAAATCAGTCTGCCTTACAACTCAAATATTTCAACAACAACGGGCAAGGAATAAAACCTGAAAAAGCACACGAAATTAATGCTGGATATGACCTAAGATATCCAGATAAAAATACTTTTGTTCTCCAATCCAAATCTCTCACAAAAATTAACCTCAAAATTGCACTCGAAATCCTGCCAGGAGCAATGGTTCAAATCACCTCCTGGTCCTTTCTGGCAAGCAAAGGAATCAATGTCAAAGAAGGAATAATCGATGCTGGATATACTGGAGACATTACAGTGATGCTTCAAAATGAAATTGACAAACTATTCAAGATCAAACATGCTGAAAAAATTGCCCAAGCTATTTACCTACCCCTAATCAACATTTCAGGTTTGCAACTAGTCAATCAAAGAGAACAATTAGGAAAAAGTGATAGAGGAACCCAAGGTTTTGGTTCAACTGGACGATTCACAGTTCCAGTTAATATAGCTCTTAATACACAAAACAAATCTCACCAGATTCTCAAACTTCCACAACCAATTACCATCTCACCTTTTGGAGAACATCCGGAAATCTACACCTGCCCAAAGCCAACAACCACACAACAGATTTTTGAGTCCAATAAACAAGTCTGCTTGGAACATAATATTTTGATCCCAAACATTTATATTTCAGAAAGAACAAAAAAAGTCTGAGTTACTTTTTACAACCCCAATAATTACCCCATAATTTTATTAAATAATTTAGAAATTGGAGTTATTTACAGTAATATATTTCAACAAGAATTAACCCAAACAGTTCTCAATTTCTCTGAAATTATTGGACATTCACTACCAAAAATCAACCCAAACCCCAGTTCCAAAAACTACCATGTTGTCATAAAAAAACTGTCTCAAATCAACATGGAACAACTTAAACCACAACAACAGACCCAGTTCAAAGAGCTAATTGCAGAATTTGCCGATATCTTTGCTGAAAACAACAATAACTTAGAAAGAACCAATTTGGTCCAACACCAAATTTATACAGGAGATGCCAAACCAAGAAAACAACAAGCATATTGAGTTGCTCCAGAAAGCCACCAATTCATCCAAGAAGAAGTACAACAAATGCTTAACAATGGGCTCATCCAATTCTCCATGAGTCCTTGGGCTTCACCTGTAGTGCTAGTTAAAAAGAAAAATGGAAAGATTCAATTTTGTGTTAACTATCAACAACTCAATAGTGTTACAATTGGAGATGCCTACCCCCTTTTCTGAATTGATGACATGTTAGATGCTCTTGAAAAATCCAAATACTTTTCAACACTAGATTTAGAAAGTGGTTACTGGCAAGTTGCTATGGATCCCAAAGATTGCCCCAAAACAGCATTCACCACCCAAGGTGGAAATTACGAGTTCAATGTAATGCCTTTCGGATTATGCAATGCACTAGCAATGTTTCAAAGATTAATGGATGTTGTATACCAAGGACTTCTTTGGAAGTCAGTAGTCGTTTATCTTGATGATACTGATGTTTATTCTCCATCATTCGAATTATACTTAAAACACCTGCGAGAAGTTTTTCAACAATTACGAAAAGCAGGACTAAAACTCAACATCAAAAAATGCTACTTTGGAAAAACAAGCTTGGCCTTCCTTGGGCATATTATTAGTAAAGATGGAATCAAACTGGACCCTAGAAAAATCAGTGTTGTCAAAAACTTCAAAACTCCTTAAAACACTACAGAACTAAGAGGATTCATAGAATTAGCATCCTACTATTGGAAATTTATCAAAGGATTCTTGGAAATTGCAAAACTCCTCAACCAGCTCACCACCAAAAACATTGAATACAAATAGACTACCGAACACCAAAAAGCTTTTGAAATTCTCAAGAAAAAACTGACAACAGCTCCAATCCTCACCTACCCGGATTTCAGCAACTGATTTCGACTAGCTACAAATGCTTCATATACTGTCTTTGGTGTCATCTTATCACAACTAGATGACAATGGAAATGAGCAAGTAATTGCTTATGCTAGCAGAACATTAAAACCAGCTGAGAAAAACTACCCTGCCACAAAACTAGAAACAGCAGCCATAATTTGGGCCCTACACTACTTCAACCTTTATCTCAGACCTAAAGAATTCGATATTATCACTGATAATATTGGACTCAAATGGTTACAAAACAAAAACACTCAGCTGAACGCCAAACAAACCAGATGGACAGGATTTTTAGCAAACTATCAATACATAGTACATCACAAATCAAAAAAACTCCACACCAATGTTGACTGTCTCTCCAGAATAAAACAAAATTAGAAAACACAAAAACCAACATTCAACTTAACCAATTATAACAACCAACAAACAATGAATTCGGAAAACTACAACAATCTCAAACAATATTTGGAAACATTAACAATCCCAACAGATTGGTCTCCAGATGAAAAACATCAATTACAACAACAAGCCAAACAATATTTTCTACACAACAACATTATTTATCATCGAAATTTCAAAAACCCAAACAAACCACTCAGATTAATACAAGAACAAGAAAAAGAGACCATATTATACAACATGCACTCAAATCTTTCATCAGTACACTTCGGAAAAGATAGCACCACCCAAAGAACACTAGAATACTACTTTTGGTCTCGAATGAGGAAAGACATTCACGAATATGTCAAATCTTGTGATAGTTGTCAAAAAAGAGAAGGAACATGTCCTACTGAACTATTAAATCCAATCAAAGTTGGACACCTCTTTGACCGAGTTGGTATCGATTTAGTTAGACCACTATCTATTACCATTCAAGGAAACCATTATATTGCAGTAGCTGTAGACTATTTTACTAAATGGCCCAAAACCAGAGCCATTCAACGAGCAGATGCAAAATCAGTAGCAAATTTTATCTACGAAAACATCATTTGTAGACACAGATGTCCAATTGAACTTTTATCCGATCAGGGGACACACTTTGTGAACAACCTGATACAAAAAATTTGCGAACAATTTAATGTCAAAAAACCTCTGTTTTCGCCCTACCATCTACAAACAAATGGACTTGTGGAACGTTTTAACAGAACATTGTGTGAGTCATTAGCCAAAGTCTCAACCGATTTTGAGCAAGAATGGGATATCTTTATTCCATCAGTGTTGCTAACATACAGAACACTAAAACAAGATACCACAAAACACACACCATTTGATTTAACCTACAGAAGGACAGCAACATTACCAATTAGTTTCACAGTGGAAACATACCCAGCACAACCAATCGATGAAAACAATTTCCAAGAAATGCTTCAGCGAAGAGCCTATACTCTGCTTAGCACATTGGAAGGAAAATGACGAATAGCAGCCACTCATATTGAACACTTCCAAGCTTAACAAAAAGAACAGCATGATGACAAATTGCCTCCAGTCACCAATGAATTTAAAATCAGAAACAAAGTTCTCTTACACAGAACTAAAGCTGAAAAACAATGGAGTGGAAAATTTGAAAATAAATGGGATGGACTATTCTTTATTCATGAAGTCCTAGGCAATAGATTATACAAGCTAAAACTTGATGACAAAATCCTAGCAAAAGTTGCACATGGAGATTGTTTGAAACACTATCATTCCAAAAACAATCCTGAACCATTAATTCCACAAATTGGTACACATTTTCTTTTAATCAATCCTGAAGATATTCCCCGAAACTTAGAACCAATAGTTGTCATTGAACAACCTTCCAACCTGAACACTTAATTTAATTTTACTAGTTATTCTCTTATAATTTAAAAACAATCAAAACAAAAATAACATAAAAACCCATACACCAAAAATAATTTTCTTTTATTTCAAATCTCTTATAATAACTATTCCTCAAAACATTCAACAATTATCCCAAAAACTAATGTTAGCTTTAAAAACAATACCTGAATTATCTATTACTGTTACTGGAAACCACATTAATTATACTCAAACAGAAGTAATTACAAATTTAGCCCCAAATTCACGAAAATATCACCCATATAAGAAAAACACAAGAAGTTATTTTGGAATTCACCTGCCAGAACTTTTAAAGCTTGCTTTAAGAGAAAACCTAATGCTCACTCCAATTAATATTCCACCAAATGCTACAATTCAACAAAGACTTCAACTGTGTCTCAAGGAGGAAAACACTGAATATCCTCCAATTTATAGATATTTTCACATTGGAAAAACACTCTATGAACGAAAACTGGAACTTACAACAGTAAACTTCACAAAAAAAGCCATTCAGAAACAACCCCACAATGAATTCAAGACAACAGCTGGATCAATAAACAGTCACTACAGGCTCAGAGCTGCTCTTAGACTTTATGACCTATTTTACACCTGTGAAAATGTACTACAAAACCCAATTTTTCAACCTTTGAAGATTCAATACATTGGAAAGCTCACAGAACTGAAATTTCAACAATTTTCAAACCAAATTTCTTCAATAATTTTGGATTATTATCTGGAAATAACAGACAATACTTGGACTTCGATGGAGCTCAGTCTTGAGAAGAAGGTTATGTTACCAGATAAAATTAGAGATATTATTTAGCATGAAATTATCTTATAATTCCTATTATTAATTAGCATATATTATTGTTTCAAATTATCACTTATTACATTAGCAAAATGTTCAAAATTATCATTTAATTAATAACCCAATTTGTACACAACACAAATGTAACCTAATTGTGATGATCAATTATAAAATATCCTGAACTATGTAACATTCAAAAGTTTGCCGAAATTTGTAGAAATTCGCTGAAATAATTGATAGTTCACCGAAATATCTAATAGTTTGCAGAAATAACTTGTAGTTTGCCAAAATGTATCTTTAGTTTAGCGAAATTGTAAAAAATAGCAAAGTTCAAGTTTATAGAATAGTGTTATGACAAGTTGTATAAAAGAAGAGCTTCTCTTTTCGAGAAAATGTATCTTACTTTAGATTTATCACTTAGAACCATTCCTATACACACAAAAAGAAATAAATATCAAATAATTTGAAAAAACCAAATTCTTTAATTATTGCACTTAGAAAAATTCTCAAAACCCAACTAATATTTTGAAATTGATTAGCTACCAATTTCAATAAACTGTTAGTGACTCCAGGCCTGGATTGAAAACATTTCCCTTGACAGAATTCTATTTCTTTTACATTTCTTTTATTTTCTTTTTATTTTCTTACTATAATCATTAGGGTAGTCTACAGACGAGATCCCTGTAGAAGAGTTAACTTTCACAGCAAAGTAACTACACATTTTAGTAAGCTTCCAGACAAGTAATTCCTGAGAAAGAGTTAACATTTACTACAATGTAACTATATAAAATAACTGGCATGGAATTGGCCATTCCACTTATAAGCTCAGCAGTTCAAATTATAAGAGATAATTTAAAGATAAATTCAGTTACTAGAGGTCTAACTACTTCCTGGAAACGTGAATTCACAACAAATCAACATTAACAACATTCAAAAAAAGAGACCAAAAACCTCCGGTAACAACGACAAGCAATTTTGAAGTCACCGAAAACCAAGACTGCTTCCTAAAAACAAAGTTTGAACATAAAACTCTTACACAACGCCAAACACACCAAGATGTTGTTATGGGATGGTTTTCTTGTTATATTTAATTGCCAATATCCCGTTTTAATTGCAATCAGTTTTTCGTGAATTCTTCAATTCTATTTGTGTGATAATGTCACTGTTATACTGAAGGCTTTCTTTTTAATTTCGCAATGTAAGTTATTCTTCAATTCCTGATTGTTGTGTGTGTTTATGTACTCCTTTTCAGAGGCTGAACTGAAATCTACCCACTGTTTGGGGTCTTTTCTGAGGCTATTCTTGCAATTGCCTGATGTGTTTCTTTAATTTAGAAATACAGAAGGTTAATGGCCTTTAGTGCTTTTCCTAATTCTTACAATAAAGCTTTTATCAATTAGTAACAACGTGAATAATTTTGATCAAGAATTATTCTTCCAAGGGATTCAGTTGATGAATGATAGTTTCATTCAATAAATAATACAAGTAAGTTTCTTAATACTTTGGGTTGTGATAATTCAGTTTTAAATATTTTTTTTCATTTCTTTTTAATTTAAAGGTTTTTTGAGATATTTAATTTGAAAGTATGATTTAAAGTGGGGTTTGTTGGATAAAATTGGATTTATTGCTTAATAAATTATGATTTTTATTACTTGATTCTCTTTTCTCAATATTAAAACTACTGTATATATACATGTTTGTAGTTCTACGAGAAAACACATTGTAATACTTTGTTTTTGATATTTCAACCTGGTGTTTACTGCTATCACCAGTTGGTGTTGGCTGCTATTGTGAACTGGTGCTTGCCACTATTGCGAGATGGTATTTGTTACTATGTTAATTATTACCTTTCTAAGATTATTACTGCGCTATATTATGATTGAATAGTTTATATTATTTTTATAATTTTTTTGCTAAATTCTTAAACTGTAACATTATCCCCTCCTTTCAAGATTGAGCTCTATCGAAATCAAAGTTAATTTCTTCATTAAATTCTAAGTTATTATAGTGGTTCAATACTGTATTATTAATTTGTTGTTGTAATTCTTGAAATTGCAAGTTAGTAAGTTATCCAATACTGTTGGTTGTTATTATGTTCATGGTTGGGTCCAACAATAGTTTGTAACAGTTTTCAAATGCTTTGAAAATTCTATAAACTGTTTTTGAATGGAATGTAATGTTGGTTTTTCCAATGAAAGGTTCTAATAGTTGGATAGTTGTTTTGTCAAACACTCTAGTTGAGTCTTTTGAGTATAATGTTTGTATGTTCAAGTGCTTTCCTAGTTGATAATAACAGTAGTTAATTGGAAATTTCGTTTTCAAGTTGCTAAATGTGTCTGGTATTAATTCACTTATTTCTATTTCTTCTATTATTAATGTATTGCCCAATGCTATCTCTAATTTTTCAATAACTTTGCTGATAAATTTGTTGTTATGTTTAGTAATATTATATGGTTCAAAATTATGTTTTTTTTTTGTTTTTGGATTTTCTATTGTTCTTTTTATGTATGTTATTTTGGAGCTATTAACTGTGATTTCCAGATCGGATTTTAATTGTTGTAAGCTTTCAACTAATTGTTGAGTTATATTGTTGATGTTTTTTGGAATAAGTATCATTGTTTTAATTTTGACTGCTATTTTGGAATCTTTTGTATGCGTTTTTATGGTTGTTAAATCATTTTTGCTGTGATCTAAGATTAATTATCTTTTTGAATAATGTTCAATTAAAACTATTGGTTCTAAATCTTGTGGAATTTGTTCTGATAGAATTAAAGATAATTGTGTTCCAATTCTAGGTGTCTTTGTTGTTATTACTGGTTTACTGTAATAGAATTTCAGCTGGTTATCATGTGCTGCTTTTCTTAATATTTTATCATCTAGTCTTAGCTTATATGCTTTATTTCTAAGTATTTTGTGAATATAAAATGGTCTATCCCACTTGTGATCAAATTTTCTACTCTATTGTTTTTCCATTTTTGTACAATGCAACAATACTTTATCTCCAACTTTGTAGCTAATTATATTATCTGGTAACTGGTTATCATGTTTTACTTTTTGTTGTTCTTGTGATTGTTCAATATTTTGTGCTGCTTTTCTTCTTTTGTTTTCTAAAGTTCCCATTAATTCGTATGTTCTTCTAAGTAGTGTTTCCTGGAATATTGCTTCTGTGATAGTGTCACTTAGATAAGTTGGGATATTAAGTTTAACTGGTAATATGGCTTTTCTTCCATAAACTAGTTCAAATGGTGTAAATTGTGTAGTATCTTGTTTTACTGTTCTATATGCTAGTAGTATTGCTGGTATAAACAAATCTTATTTTTTTTCATGTTTGTTACTAATTTTCGCCAGTGATTTGCATAATGTGCAATTAAATCTTTCAATTAATCCATTTGTTTGAGGGTGGTATGGTGATGACAGTGGTTGCTTGATTCCAAATTTTTGGCTAAGTTTTTTTAAGGTGCTGTTTATGAAGTGTGCTTTGATCTGATAGCAATTCTTGTGGACATCCATGCCAGCAAATTAAGTCTTTATGTACAAATTGAGCTATGGAAATAGCATTAGCTGTCTTAATAGCTCTAGCTTTTGGCCATTTGGTGAGATAGTCCATAGCTACTGCAATATAATGGTTGTTTCTTGTTGTTATTGATAAGAGTCCAACTAAATCAATTCCAATTCTGTCAAATGGCTGTCCAATTTTTATTGGTCTTAATAATTCCATTGGTTTTGCTCCTCTTCTTTGTTGGCATGGGTCACAATTTCTTATGTATTGGATTATGTCTGAACTCATTTTTGGCCAATAGTAATGGCTAGTTGTACGTTGGATGGTTGCTGTTTTTCCAAAGTGGCCTGAATGAATATCTGAATGCATGTTAAATAAGATAGTTTCTTTTTTATCTGTGGTTATAACTCTTAATGGATTATCTGAATTTTGTCAATTCTGGTAATAAAGTATGTGATTTTAGATGAAATAGTGTTTTGCTAATTTTTGGAGCTTAATTAGCTTTTTTACTGGCATTTCTTCGTCTATTTGTAGTGTTTCCAAGTATTGGCTGAGGTTTTTGTAAAGGTGGTTGTTTATTGTTGTTGTGGCAGGTGGGTTGGTGATTTTTATGTGTGTCTCATTCTTAACAAACAGTTAGCATTAGCATTTTTGGTACCTTTTTTGTATTTAATAATATAATCGTATAGTGCTAACATTTGTGACCATCTGGTGTATTTTCTTTTTAGCACTTTCTTGTTATTTAACCAGATCAGACCTCTATGATCTGTGGTAATCTCAAAGAGTTGGTACCATAAATATGTGTCAAAGTGAACACAACTCCAGACTACTGCTAAGCATTCAAGTTCGTGTGCTGTATAGTTTTGCTCTGCTGTACTGAGACTTTTGCTGGCATAAGCAATTACACGTTTTCTTCCATTATTATCTTTTTGTGACAGAATGGCTCCAAGTCCAGTTCCAGAGACATCTGTGGCCAAAATGAATTTCTTGTTGAAATTTGGATAGATCATTATTGGTGATTCAATGAGCTTTTATCTAAGATACTCGAAAGCTTTTTGTTGTGCTTCAGTCTATTTAAACTTCACATTTTTGGATAGTAAGTAATTAAGGAGTTTGGCAATGTTTGAAAAGTTTTTTACAAAGCGGCAGTAGTAAGATGTGAGTCCTAAAAAGCTTCTAACTTCTGAAATGTTTTGAGGTACTGGAAAATTTTTCACTTTGTCTATTTTTGATGAATCTAGTTTTATTCTATCTTTTCCAACTATGTGTCCTAAAAATACTAGCTCATTTTTCCCAAAGAAACATTTATCTAGATTTAGTTTAAGTTCAGTGTGTCTCAATCTTTCAAAAACTTGTTGTAAATATTGGAGATAATCCATGAATTTTGACAAGAAAACATTTGTATCATTCAAGTAGACAACAACAGATTGCTACAGGATTCTGGAGTAAATTATGTCTATTAGTCTTTGGAATGTCGCAGGAGTGTTTGTTAATCCAAATAGCATTATATTGAACTCATAATTGCCATTTTGTGTTGTGAATGCTGTTTTATGCCTGTCTTTTGGGTCTATTTCTACTTGCTAGTACTCACTGGTCAAGTCCAGTGTAGAAAACCATTTTGCTCCTCTAAAAACATTGAAGATTTCGTTAATTAATGGTATTGGGTATGAGTCTTTGGTTGTTTTGCTGTTTAGTTTGTGATAGTTGATGCAAAATCTAATTATTCCATTTTTTTTCCTTACTAAAACAACTGGTAAGGACCATGGGCTCATTGATAATTGTATTATTCCTTTTTTCAACATGCTTTGGACTTCTTCTCTAATAAAATTATGCTCCATTGGTAAAACATGGTAAGTGCATTGTTTTTCAGATCTGGCATCTCCAGTGAGGATTTGGTGTTGAACCAAGTTGGTTCTTCCAAATTCGCTGTTTCATGAAAATATATCAGAGTATTTTAAAATTAATACTTTTAATTGTCGCTGTTGGTCAGGATCCATTGTTTCAATGTTTAATTTGGTCAATTCTTCTGTCATAAATTGATAGCATTCCAACAGTTGTTGCCAATTTATTGAAGTGAGTTCACAGTAGAGGGCAATTTCTGGAAAATTTAGAATTTCTTGTGGTGTTGACGCATTTTCTAGCTCTGTTCTAAGGTATCCAATGATGGTATCTTCCAGAATGTAGACGGGTTCTTCTGTGGTGTTTGCAATAGGAATTTTTATCCATTGAGCTTTATTAGCTGGAATAAAAAGGTTAGTAAGTCTTATGAGAAACTGTTGACAAGTTTCTGGGTAGGGCTCAAATATTAGGTCTTTTTCTTTAATTGTTTTTTTTATTCTTATTTCTGATTTTCCATATGATAGGAGTGTAATGGACTATTCAGTTTTAATTACTTCGCCTTTTTCCTCTATTGTTTCAATGAAATTTGCTTCAATTTTTTTTCTTGTTGATCCAAAACCAAAAGTTCCTCTCGTTGTTTGTGACAATTCCTTATGATTTTCCACTGGCACGAATTTCCCAATTTTTACCAATGATAGAAAAATTGCTTGTGCAATCTTTTCTTTAAATTCAATGGTATAAGGCTTTTCTGCATTGTTCTGTAGCAAAACCATCAAATTTCCATTACTCCTTCTTGAATGCTTATTTCTTTTTTTGCGAGGCTTGATCATAATGCTATTTGAACCATTATTTCTGGCGGAATTTCAACTGCTATTTTTAGGTCAATTTTGGTGATGCTCCTAGGTGGTAACATTGTGAATTGGTCTTCTGGATAACATAGATCAAATCTGGCATTGGTTGGATGGGCTTTTTTGGGTATTATTCCTAAGTGTCTATTGTCGAAATATCAGATGTTGGTTACCTGTTCTAGGTCAGTATAGGCTACAAATTTTTCTGACTTGGGACCGTCAAGTGAGTTTTGTTAATTTATTGATTGATTTTGAGACTGCTAATTCTCAATTTCCATTTTTCTTTCTAAGTCCCTTTCGTCTTGACACTTTTTACAGTACTGATTTTGGCACAAGATAAGACAGTTTTCGCAGAGATAAGTGTTGATTTGGACAAGATATTGTTCTTGCTCTTGTCGAGTGGGGCATAGTTGTTGGTAGTAGTCCTGGAATTCATCCACTGGGTCAAACATGTTGTAGCTGGCAACTTTGTCGGCTACTTTGGCTGACTCTTTCCAACATCATATTTCTTTGGCAGTTCTTCCTCTTACTTTGGCTTGTGTGGTATTGTACAACTCATTTTTGTCATGTGAGTAGTGCTGTAGTCTTTTTAATACTCTGTTGAATGCTGCTTCAAACGGCATTCTTCCTCTTACCCAGTCACAGATGAGAATCATGTATTGGCAAGTTGTGTCACATGTTTCTCCTCTGCCTGGTATGTTGTTCCAGTTGCACTCTCTTGGTAATGGTTTTTCACAAGCGAGACATAGTTCTTCGTCCCATTTTCCATGTCTTTCTGGGTAACCGTATTTTTTTTTGTTACAATAGTTACAATAGTAGTGGGTGGGGTTTCTTGGATTTTTGTCTGGTGTGCTGCATGCAGTCATAAACGAGAGTTTCTTCTTGCAAACTGAGCATTCTAGTTTTGGTCTGCGTCACTGGTGGTTTCTTTATGAACTTATCTGGTTCCATTTGGATCTTTCTTCGCTGGTCCACATTGGTACGACTGGTAGTCCTGTTTTTGGTCATCAGCCCAAAAGAGCTAATAGGTTTCAATGGCTGGTAGTGCTGAATTTTTCTCAAATTTAAAAATAGGTCTTTGGTTAGTACTGGGTTTTTGGAAGTGACCACAGGTGGCTGGAATTCTGGCCTGGTGGCCATTATAATTGATCAGAAGCTCTTGGATGGTCCAGTCTAAGGTGGCATTGGCTTTTGTTAGCCAGTCATTCTCTACTAACATTTAATATTGTGTAGCATCCATTACTAATACTTTTGTAGGTATTACTATGCCATTAATTTTGAAAGGGAATAAGTCAATTTCGCCATGAGGCAGCTTTGTACTTCCATCGGCTGTTATGATTTGGGACATCGCAGCACAATCAACTTTGAAACCCAGTTGGTTTACTAGTTGAAGCATTACGATGCTTCTAGCAGATTCACTGTCTAAGATAAGTTTGATTGGGGTATTATTTACAGTGGCTTCCATATACATAGCAGTAATTAGGCGTTTTTTGTCCAATGCTGCTCCACTGAACATAGCCTCGTTTTCCTCTAATTCAAAAGGAAAAATAGCTGTGAGACTGCTATCTTCGATGGCAACTGCTGGTGGTATTGTCTGGCTCAATTTGTTGAAAAAATTTTTGGTTCTGTTTATGTTTCTACTGTCATTGTTTCCAATGATTAGATTTTCCAGTATATTAAGGTAAGTTTGTTGATAATTTTGGTAGTTTGGATTGGTTTGCTGATTGGTTCCAGTGCAGTTTGGATTCCTCTGAACCAACGTGTTCTGGTTTTACATGGGCTGATTTCGGGCCTCAGAATGCCAATTCGGGTTGGCTATCATGGGCTGTTGCTGGTATGCTCCTTGATTTTGATACGTGGTGGGATATTAGCATGGTATTGGCATGTACTGGTTTCTGGGCATTTGGGGTGGTGCATAGTAATTATTTTCGCATGCTTCTTGTATCATTCGCATTTGACATTGATTAATCAAATGTTCTATGTGTTTGCAAAAATGGCAGGCGTGCATTTCTGTTCTGAATTCCTGGCATGACAAGTGATTATTTTGACTGTCACTGACTTCCTGGCTGCATCTTTGGGGTGGTTGGTATGTATTTTTTCTCGGATTTGGGATAAGGTAACTTTCTATTTTCTTAGAGAGTTCCTTTCCTAATTGCATTACTCTTTTTTCTAATGTTTCTGTCTTATTTTCCTCCATTACTATGTTAACCATTTAATTATAGTTAGCTTTTTTCTTAGCCGATTCAAGGGCTCTGGTAAGCATAACAGCTTCTGGTAAGGAATTAGGGTGGGCAGGGCGTACTCTTCCTAAAATGCTGCTTTTTAATTCTCTAATAAACTGATTTAAAACCTGAGGATCAGTATAGTATTTTTGTTTAATTGTTTTAATCTGACGGCAAATTTGATTGAATTGAAAAAGGTATTGAGTAACAGTTTTACCAGTATTTTGCTTGATAGTATTGAATTTGTTCTGTAGTTGGATTATGGCATTTGGATCGCTAAAATACTCCAGGAGTGCATTTTTAAATTCGGCAAAGCTTATGGGTTTTGTTTCCAGGCTTTGATACCATGAGTCGGCTGTGTCTTTCAGGATGAAAGGTAATGTTTGAATTGCTCTTTGGTCATTCCAGTTATTTGCCTAGATGGCTTTTTGTGCCTCTCTGAACCATGTGTGCATGTCTGTTTCTTCTTTTTCCCCTGAGAAATCTGTCAGTCTTGCAATGTATAGTGTGACCATTTCATTGCTGTTTTCTGCTGGTGGGCTTATTGGTCTAAGAGGAGGTGAGATGATATTTTCTTGAGCATTCCTGAAGGTGGCTTTCTTTATATCCAGTTCTTTTTCTTGATCACGAGTTTCTTGGTTTTTGGACTGGCTGCTTGTTCCAGTGACCAGTTTTGTAATTGTTTTTTCACTGGTCTCTTTTTTGAATTCTGATTCAGACTTCTCTTCACAGTTTTCAAACCCTGTTCTGAATTTTGGCTGAAAAAGAGAGTTTTGGAATAGTAATGAATATCCTCCTGTAATTGATATATCTCCCCAGTTACATTGTTTAATTTTATCAGTATAATTAGGAGTTCTTGGCATTTGTGGAGTTAATATTGATGATGATGCAGCTTCTAATAAAATTTGTATCTTATTTTCTGGTGAAAAATGGTATGATTTATCTTCTGGTGAATAAATACATTGTTTTTTTATTGATTGAGTAACAGTTTTCTTTGGTGTTGAAGCAGGTGTTCCTAGTTTTTGCTGGTTACTTTTTTGATTAGTTTCTGAATTTTTTTTGGTTTTGTTGGTGTGTTCCCTAGTGTTTCTTGTGGATATTAGAAAATTTTCATTGGCATATTGCTCAATTTCTCGATGGATTTTGACAATAGTTGCAGCTATTATTGTTATTTCTTTTGTAGTGTATTGTGATAATTCTCTATACAATCCAAGTTTTGCATCGTGTGGTTCTTTTTTCTTTCCTATATGATAATTTATTCTGGCATTAATATAATAAGTGAGGGCAGATTCTGCTGAACAATACTTTTCTGGTAATCCAAGATTACTTTGATTTTGTGTGTAAATAGCATGGCAGAATTTAAAAACAATAAGATTAGGGATTTTTGTCACCACTTTTGTCTCTTTCTTTTTAGCAATGAATTATTGCTAATTATTATTTCTTTTTTGATTTTCTTTCCTTATAGGAAGCACCAAATATTACAGGATGGTTTTTTTATTATATTTAATTGCCAATATCCCGTTTTAATTGCAATCAGTCTTTTGTGAGTTCTTCAATTCTATTTGTGTGATAATGTCACTGTTATACTGAAGGCTTTCTTTTTAATGTCGCAATGTAAATTATTCTTCAATTCCTGATTGTTGTGTGTGTTTATGTACTCCTTTTCAGAGGCTGAACTGAAATCTACCCACTGTTTGGGGTCTTCTCTGAGGCTATTCTTGCAATTGCCTGATGTGTTTCTTTAATCTAGAAATACAGAAGGTTAATGGTCTTTAGTGCTTTTCCTAATTCTTACAATAAAGCTTTTATCAATTAGTAACAACATGAATAATTTTGATCAAGAATTATTCTTCCAAGGGATTCAGTTGATGAATGATAGTTTCATTCAATAAATAATACAAGTAAGTTTCTTAATACTTTGGGTTGTGATAATTCAGTTTTAAATATTTTTTTTCATTTCTTTTTGATTTAAAGGTTTTTTGAGATATTTAATTTGAAAGTATGATTTAAAGTGGGGTTTGTTGGATAAAATTGGATTTATTGCTTAATAAATTATGATTTTTATTACTTGATTCTCTTTTCTCAATATTAAAACTACTGTATATATACATGTTTGTAGTTCTACGAGAAAACACATTGTAATACTTTCTTTTTGATATTTTAATCTGGTGTTTGCTGCTATCACCAGTTGGTGTTAACTGCTATTGTGAACTGGTGCTTGCCACTATTGCGAGATGGTGTTTACTACTATGTTAATCATTACCTTTCTAAGATTATTACTGCGTTATATTATGATTGAATAGTTTATATTATTTTTATAATTTTTTTGCTAAATTTTTAAATTGTAACAACATCAGAGTATTTTTAATTTGTTATAAATTGTTAAAATATAATTAGACAAAATTTTTAACAAAATTTTTTTAACAGTCTTAATTAATACAATTAGATAAAAATTTATAAAAATTTATGTTTTTATTTACAAATCAAATACAAATTTACATAATATACAGAGAATTAACAAATACAATAGAAATTGCAAAATAAATTTATTATAATATTTTTAAAGTTTATTAAAAATTTTAACCAAATTAACAGTTTTATTATTAAACAAATTTATATTATAGCAATTATTTTATTAAGACTTATTATATTTATTATATTAAAAAAAACATTATTATCAATATAAAATAATAAAAAATATTAATATAGTTATATTTATAATTATAATTTTTTTTGGTTTAGTTTTTTATAATATTGTTTATTTTGAATTTAATTTATTAAAAATAAAAATAAAATTGTTATCTATAACAAAATAAATACTTTAAAATATTTTAAATTATATGTTTTTATTAAAAGCAAAACTCTTTATATATTTAAAACAGTAGCATAAATAGTATTATAGAAGTGTTTTTTTAATATATTAATAGTTAATATTTTTGGTTTAATTATAATTAGTTTTTTATGAATTTCTAAATTTTAATTATATAATATTATTAATATTATGATAAAATTTTTTTGTTAATATTACAATATAAGTTTTTTTTTAATCTTTGATTATTGTTATGTATTTATGTATTTTTTTTTTAAATCTAATCTGAAATCTATTTATTATTTTTAAAGTTTTCTTTAAAACTATTTTTATAATTGTTTAAAATGTTTTTTTAATTTAGAAATACAAAATATTAATAACTTTTTAATGCTTTTTCTAATTTTACAATAAAATTTTTATTAATTAGTAATAATATAAATAATCTTAATTAGGAATTATTCTTCCAAAAATTTTAGTTAATAAATAATAGTTTTATTTAATAGTTAATACAAGTGAATTTTCTAATACTTTTGTTGTAATAATTTAGTTTTTAATATTATTTTTTATTTTTTTTTGATTTAAAGATTTATTTAGATATTTATTTAAAAATAATTAATATAAATAATAAATAATAAAAATTAAAAGATTGAAAAATACTTTTTTTCAATATTAAAATTATTATATATATATATAGTTCTATGAGAAAACATATTGCAATATTTTAGTTTTGATATTTTCAAATAATGTTTATTGCTATTACTATTAACACTATTTAATAATTGTTATTATATAAATTATTATTTTTCTAAGATTATTATTGTATTATATTATAATTAGATAATTTATACTATATTTGGCAGAAAAAAGTCATAAAACGCTTTATATTTTTATCATTTTGTGTTCTATGAATGATAAAAATATCTATAAAAATTTATTTATAACTATATTAGCTATCTATAAATATTAAGAAATGTATTAAAATAACAATATTTAATTTACGTTTTTTTATCAACATTAAATTTTTCGGGATTTTTTTAATAAACATAAATATTCAAAAATCCAAAGTTTAAAGGAAAGAATTAAATGATTTTTAGCATACTAAAATTATTATTCTTTTAGAAGAAGGAAAATCTTTACATAAATATCAAAACAACTTAATTATCCTAAATTAACTATTCAAAAAATATTTTCTCATTATAAAAAAACCAATACTATTAAATTTATACCCAGAAGTAGTAGACCTTCTTTTCTTAATAAAAAAAACTACCAAAATATTACAAAAAACAATTAAAAAAAATCCAAATAAAAAAAATCTTAAAGTTTCAACAAAAACTATCAGTATTTCCTTATACAAGATTGGTCTTTACTCAAGAATTGCTGCAAAAAAACCATTATTAACTCAAATCCAACAAGAAAATCGACTTAATTGGTGTATTGAACATTTTTTTGGACAATTAAAGAATAGAATGAAGTTATTTGGATCTTAAAAAGTATGGAGAGAAAAAGGAACAAGATTTAACAAAAAAATTTATCACCAACTGTAAAGCATGGTAGAGGAGGAATTATGATTTGGAAATGTTTTTGTGGAACTGGATTAGGTTCTTTAGTTATAGTAAAAGGCATATTAAATCGGTTTGGATATATTAATCTTTTACCAAAACATTTATTACCATGGATTAATTATAAATTTTATCATAAACATTATTTATTTCAACAATATAATGGCCCAATTCATATAGCTAAAGATGTTAAGACTTGGATGGCTCAAAAACATCTCAATTTGCTTTCTAAATGGCCAGCACAATCGATTTGAATTCAATAGAGCATTTATGAGATTATTTACAAAAACAACTCAAAAAAGGAAATCCGCGCCCCGAAAATAATCACAAATTATTCCTCGCGTTATAAGAAGAATGGTAAGTAATTCCACGAAATATCTATATAAACGTATTGAAGAATGTATTAAAAAAAAAGGTGGACCAACTAATTATTAAGCATTAAATAAAATAAAAAGTTATTAAAAAAATAATAAAGTGTGCCATGACTTTTTTTTGCTGAGTGTATTTATAATTCTTAGTAAAATTTTAAACTGTAACAATTATTAAATTAAGAGCTAATTAAAATTTATGAAGTTTCATTAATCTGTACTTTTTTTTTAATCTTAATTACTGTTAATAAAATGTTACTAACATTTGAATTTATATTAAACAAAAATTGAATGGTTATAGTCTCAATAATATTAAGACATAACTAGTTATTTAACAAATCAGAAGCCACAAATCAAAAACCAAAATAAATTGTCTTAATTACTTTAGATGTTAGAAGTTCTAACTTAAAAAATTTAGAATATTTCTTAAGTTTAACAATATTAGAATCATAAAACCAAGATTTTGTAAATATTTTATTAGTTAAATTATATATAATATTATAAGAAATAATTTATATTGAATTCAAATTATTAAAATTTCTAAAATCATAAAAAAAATCTAACAAATTAACAATTTTTACAAGAAAAACAATATAAAAATATGTTTAAACAACAGTATTAATATGTTTAAAATTGTATTCTTATTTATTTTTGTTCTTTTGTTTTTATAGAAAAATTAATTAAACATTCAAAAAATCATTAAAATTAATTAAAATAAACCCAATTTTGTAATTAATATTAAAAAATTCACTAATATCTAAAATCTTGTAAGTAGCTACAACATTAACAAGTAAAAATAAAACAAAAATATAATCAATTGTTTTTTTAATTCTTTTAAAATTGCTCTACATGATTATTTTAAGAATAAAAATATCCAATAAAAAATCAATTAAACTAATATTCAAATAATTTTTAAAATTAGCATTTTTTTTTAAACCAAATTAATTATTTTTATTTGCAAATTTAATTTATAAAAAATATAAAAAGTTTTTTTAAATTATAATTGCTGACACTTTTTAAAAGAAAATAACAGTTAACATTTTTACAAATGTAAAAATTCAACATTGTTTTAAAAACACATTTACATTTGAATAAATAAAAACTGGAACTCAAAACAACAAATTTTTAAAAGTAATTAAAAAACAAAATACACAAAAAATTCAACATTACAAAATTAAAACAACTTTAAAACTTTCAATACTTGTAAAAACATCTTAAAAATTACACAATGCAATGATTGAAAATCCTACATATTGAGAACTGGAATTTCAACAAATTACCATCAATTATTGTGGGTTCACCATCTGAAAATTACAAAGTCTTTCGAAAAGCACATCTGATTGAGTTTGCAAACTAGTAACAAAGTTTTTGCATGAGCTGCTGCTGACAGCTATTCCGGCATGGCAGAGAAAACTAATTTTAAAACAAAAATAATAATTCATGACCTTCTTGGCAAGTAATTATCAAATGGTTTCGAGTCCTCTAAAGAAGTTGTGTCCAATAACAAAATATCAGTTTTATCGTTGGCGACTACACGACTTGCTACTGCTTTAAGAATTTCGGGGCTAATTGGATTCTGTGATAAAGGTTAAGATTAGTAATGCTTAGTTGCTAGAATTAGGCTTAAATCAAAACTATAATCAAATTAGAATACCTCATAATTGGCAAGAAAATAATGACTAATTAGCTTTTGAATCTGTGTCGGTGTCAATATCCAACAGACATCATAGATAATCTCAATATCCCCTAATGTAGCCTATGATAGAAAAAGTGAAATGAATGATTTAAATTTATATGAGGAATCCAATCAAACTGTACCTTTTTGAGTAGTAACAGTTTCGTAGCTTGCATTAAATGCTCCAGTTGAAGAGTCCCTTCTGGCATATCATGACTTTTGCACCATTCCTCAATACGAGTAATGTTGTATTGAATTTGCAATGCTATCAAAAAAAATTAGATTTCTGAATAAATTTTTGCAAGCAGGAACAGGATTCAAAATAACATTTTATTCACCTCGTTTCCAAGAACAGAAATTACGTCTAAAATAGATTGTATTGATGAAAGATTAGCTTTTTGTATGTAATGAAATTTAATGATTTTTGGTTAAACACTTGCCTCATTAATAAATCATTAAACGAAGTAACTCCAATAAGTTTTAATAATTCGGTGACAACTTGTTGAACAACTGACATTTCTACATAATATGATTTCATAGCTTTCCATACTTTGTTCAAGAAATTGAGTAAATCATCCATGCTGAAAGCAGGAGTGCTTGGGCCTGTGATGTATTTGGTGAGGAAACGACTTTCGCTTGTAATGAAACCAGGTAATGATTGACTTTCAATCACAGCAGGAATAACCATCTTGAATAAGCGTTTTTTAAGTTCTTTCATCCATGTATGATAGATATTATACTCAAGACTTTCTAGATCATGTTTGACTATTGAAACCAATCTTTCATAGTCATGCCATTCAAAGACTCGACCAGATGATTCAACAGCTGGATTGACACCATGTAACATGTCCCTCTCGACCAAACTAGCAAATGATAATAATTCATGTACATTTGATAACCAATAAGCTCCTAGAAGAATGGCCTCCTCTCCTTGATAATCCTATATATTATTGTCATAATGAAATTTAGCAAATTAGAGATCTATATTAAAAAATAAAATTCAATCTATTGAAACAAAACAGAATTGTTAATGATCTCTTTTAACCAGACATTAACACAAAATATATATAAAAGTTCAGCTCACCTTAACTGTAGGAATAAAGGCAATAATCATGGAAGGAAAAAAAAAGAAATGTTTCACAAGTAAAGAGTAATTAGCCTTGAGGTTTTTGAAAATATACGAGTTAACTTACATTTGAAGTGTCTGTAGCCTGTGTGAGACTGTGATAAGAGATGAAATTAGTCATTTCTAGAAATATTTTTGAGCTAGTCCAAAGCGAATGATAATTTACTCACTGTGGATCTATATTTAGGCGTGTCTGATTGGTTTGAGTGAATAGTAATAGAATGTATTTGGCGGCTTTGCCGATATCCGATCCATCTTTTATAAAAATTTTAATATAAATAAATCAAACTAATAATAATTTATCATAGAAGCTTAAATCAACCTAAATTTACAAACAAATTTTAATGTTAAGATTACTATGCTTAAGGAAATTTTGAATAAGATTTATGTGTCTCGAAGTTGAGTGGTTTACCTAGGAAAAGATCTTCCCACTCTTTTCTTAGTTTTCCCCCATCCTTTTCTATTTGTTTGTCAATTTGATTACTACGCGCTCGCTTTTCTTCCTCTTCTGCAGATAAATAGCAACCCATAATTTGTAGTACGCGAATATAGGTAGAACGATGGAAGAAAGTTTCAGTTTACTATTTGTTTTTCCTATATTAAAAAAAAGGAAAAGGTTTTTTTTGAGAGCTTCGACAAATTCAATCAATAGTGATCGACATCATAGGTTAGAAAATAGCCAATATTATTATTATAATAAATCAAGTTAATTATTTTAAAATATATCAATATTAACATACTTAATAGACTTAATACTATAAAAGAAATTTTTTTTTTAATATTCAATATTAAATTTAATTTAAAAAGCTAAATAATCAATATTTTAATATAATAATTTTTTATAAAATCACTTTCAAATTTACATAATTTTTTATAATAATTTTTAAAAAATTATTATAATTATTATTATTTTGTATTATATTAAAATATAAAACATATTTTTTCAATTTATTTTATTAATAAATAATTTTTTAATTTTTTTAAAACAATATAAAATTATTTAAATTATAAAAACTGGTTATTAATTATAAATTTATGTGTAGTTAATTAACTAAAAATTACTTGAAAACTTATTTATATATATATATATATAATATTTGCTTTATTAACAATATTTATAAATATATAATTTAAAATATGTACATAAAATTATTTAAACAAATGTAATAAATATTAATTAATAAAATAATTTTTTCATAAAAATAAGTATTATTTAATAAATATATAATGTAAACCTTATTTTTATTGTTTTTGTTTTTATATTATTATTATTATTTTTATGGTAAATTGATTTTTTATACATGTTAACAGTCTATTAACTATTTTACAAATAATTGATGACTCTCAGATTATCATTTGGAAAATTTTACAGAACCTATAATTAATATTTTCTCAACCGTAAAACTTTCTTAATTAAATCCTTATGAAAGACACCTCGGCCCCTAAGGAGTTGGTGCCTTCGTCCCGAAAAGGGATAAATCGGTATAAGGTATCATGAAGGCTATTTGCGTTCTTTCTCACACATTCTCGTTTGGGAATGAACAATCTAATTGTCGATAACCATTGACGCTTTCAGTTTCAATCGTTTACTGCGCGTGTAAATGACATAAAAATAGATGTTTCATTGAAGTCTTATAAAGTTGTTGAAGAACCCCAGGTACGATTTTTTCCTCCACAAGCACGCTCAAGACAAAGTCCACGCGCTAAAAGATCTCTTTGAAATAAAGAAGCTGAAAATTTTACCATCTCAACACTGCATTCAATGGCAATTCTTTAGGATGGCACCTCATTTAAGGAGTCTTTGGGCTCCTGGAAAGAACTAAACCTGACCGCAAACTTTGTTGCCTTTTCGCGTGAGATCTCAAAGTACTGTCAAACCTTACCGCAGGTTCTCTACCACAAAGAACAGATTGTGGACATTCTGAAAAAATACCTAAGCATCAAGGACAGTATGGCTCTGGAGCCATTATTAGAGTAAGTATAATTTACAATTATTGTTAACCAAAGATTTAGAAAAAATATTATTACTGATCCTTGGCGTGTAACTTACATCTCGCATGGTTCGATTTAGAAATTCTTGATGTTTTCTTAATCAACTCCAATATATTCTCTTCATTTTTTTAGTCTTACTACCAAGCTAGCTAGAGATCTCGGAGAGGAATTTTTTCCTTATTTCGAACTAATATTCCAAGCCATCCTTCCTCTTACAAAGTCTCGCGATGCGAGTGTGTTGGAGGTAAAAAAGATATTTCAAAGATACTGCGAGGTTTGCATTTGCTAATGACTATTATTCTTTTCAATTAGTGGACATTTAATTGCATCGCATATCTATTCAAGTATCTTTACAAAAACATCATTGAAAACTTGGATACCACTTACAAGTACGAGTCTTTATATTATTCTATTATATCCCTCTCTTTTTAAAAACATTATCCCTGCAAATTTATTAGCCTGATCTTCTTATTTTATTAAATCTCACTTCTAATTCCCCCTGCAGACTTATTGCCCCATTACTCGGTAAAGATTACATACCATCTGTACGCAAATTTGCTGCTCAAGCTTTTGGGTATCTCTTACGCCGAGTAGGGGAGTCTCCCCTGACAATTATTGATTGTATAATTGAATCACTCAAAGCAAATCCAGAGCTCGAGTACTGCGATGGTATTAGCATCCTGTTTTATGAGGGGATCAAAACTATCAATAATGGCCTCCACTCGAAGGGATTGTCATTGTATACTAAGATCCTTCATAAGCTTTATGATGATGTAATAGTCAATACGGGGGATTTTGAGTCCAATATTACCTATTTTGCTGTCAAGCAAACGACTATCGCCCTTGTTCAACATTGTAGCCAAGAACACCTCACATCATTTTTGAACCTTTTCTTAGAAGAATTGGAGAATGATATATTTCATATAAAAGGTGTTCCTAACAGTGATATATCTTTCACTGTTATGAAAATTGCAGTGAAACTTTCGATGGTCCATTTATGTATTACAGTAGGAAACGGAGCATCCCTTGGTGAACTTAGGCCAGTATTTGCCATGATGTATAAGGTTGCACCACTAATCGCAACGTCCTCACTTGAAACAGCTCACGTGTCACGTCAATATTTAAAGCTCAGTACCTCCTTACTCACCCTTAAACGCCTAAATGACGTTGGAAAGACGGACCAAAACATTCTTCTAAGCAAAATATTCGAAAATCCAGATGTCCAAGCTGTATTATCCTTTACCTTGGGATTAGCTAAATTGAATTGGATAAATTTCACCAGCTCGATGCTTCCACATATAGTAGCATACGCGTCTCAGCACTGGATCACCTGTCCTGAAAAAATTACGCTGTTTTTGGCATCCCTTATCACCTCAGGGGCCGTAAATCTCGAATCCACTTTTACATATTTGATTACTGAACAGAAAAAAATCTGCTCTTCAAAACAAAGATCCCAAAGTCGAACATGGAATATCCCTAAACAAGTATTGAGGATTTTGGATGACACAAATATTGATTGGATATTGGCAGCACATGATCTTAGCAAAATAGATCTTAACAAGGGAAGCGATCAGGTTTCCCAGATTTGCCTCTATGCAACAGCCCTCACTACAATTCCTTATGTTGAACTACCTTTTGTATCAACTCAGAAAATTCTCGTTGCCCTTATCAATCGCTTGATCGAAATATTGAAGAGTTCTGAATCCACTTTTTTCTCACCTCTACTAAAACGACCACTTACAAATGGATCCCCTTTGGTGCTTTTACAATATTTATTGGGACTCTCAGTCGAGTCTTTGACCTTATTGTGCAAGCGTGCCGGCGATAAAGGGTTGAACATAATGGTTGACCTTTGGGATAACATAATTGATAGAATTCTGCTACAGTATCCGTGCAATGAAGTTATTTTAAGAGCGTCTGCCACTTATATGAATTTCATACATAGCAATTTGGCAACCACTGAACTATTTGATCATCCCTACCTTGAGAAAATATACTCGGTCCTCAAGACAAACATCAATTCCTTCCGACATAATCAGCGTTTGTATACTCTCCAGATCCTTTCTTTATTCCAACAATTTCCTTTGGAAGCTGAAAGCTCAAAGACACAAGGAGTACCAGAATCCTGTAAGATATTTTCCTTAGCATTAGCCACTGAAAGATGCCCAATCACCATGGATTCGTTTCGTGAAAAGTTACTATACCTACAAAAATTTACGAGATTGATTTCGTCTGGACGTGTGCCCAATTTCTATGCTGAGGTGGCACCACGATTTTGTCTTGGATTATTCACGATACAATATAGTCCCTTGTGGACTGAGGCGATCAAAACACTTGCCACATTATCGCGTATTGATCCTTCTACAACATGGAGCATTATTTATAGCGAATTAGCCCGTTTTGACGATCAGGTACACTTAGCCCGGGATGGATTTTCCTTCCAGTCGCTTAGTTACTTTTTCCAAAGTGATGGAGAATTCTCTGAAAATCTCGCAACTAAGGGACTCTCTTTTGATTGTCTCCATTTAAAAGCATTCAATAAGTCTTTTGAAGAAGCTGAATTGTTTTTCGGTCATAACTTCAAAACCAGTTTGATTAAGCACTTTATAGCCGTTTGCTCCCCTGAAAATGCACGTTACGATCATTGGAATTACTATCGCCAGCTGATCAGAACCCTTATAGAAATACCTGGCCTTGCTGGAAAAAATACCTCCCAACTCTTCTTGTTATTTAAGAAAATTTCATCGGCAGATTTTGACGAGACTTTCAAGCAAGAAGATATTGAAGTGACTCAGCTAATCAAGACTGAGGACAATAATATTTTGACCCAATCGAACAACAATACTATGGATTTGGATGGGAAAGAAGAGGAAATATCTGTTCTTGAAATATCGCCAAACCTATTGCGAAGTAATTTGATATTATTCCTTGAACTTTTTGCGAAGTTACCCAAACCCCACAATCAAGAAAAACAGAAGCAGCTGAGGGAAGTTTATTTGCGTCTTTTAACTAACGGTGATAGCAAGATACAATCATTGGCTTTGAATTGTTTGCTGGCCTGGAAGTTAAACAATATCATCCCTTATGCTGAGAATCTTAAGAATCTTGTTGACGACGACAAATATCGCGATGAACTTGTATCATTTTCTCTTGTGGAAAATGGGCCAATCCAACCAGCCCATCGAATTGATATAATGCCTCTTGTAATTCGAATTCTCTATGGCCGTCTTATTTCGAGAAAAGGAAACTTTTCGTCTAAATCAGCTATGAGTGCCCGAAGAACTGCAATGTTATCCGTTTTAAACAATTATCCACCTGGTGAATTAAAGTTATTCATACAACTTATATTGGAGCCCTTTACAGAGATCCGAAAATTGCCTAGTATTGAGAATGGAACATTCTCTTTTGTAGAAAATTTTAACCTCGAACAATCAGTGTCATTTAGAAAGCAGTTTGGCTTTCTAAACTTACTCGCCGATGCTTTTACACAATTCGGCAGCAAGCTCTCTTTCTTTATTAATGATCTATTCAAAGTCGTCTTATATATTGTTCACGAAGCCAACCAGAAACTGTCCCTTGCTGAAATGGAACACCTGACGGATGATTCACAAAACGATCACAAGTTATTACAAAGCTTCAAAGGTCATATTCAACATCTTAGGTCACTGAGGCAGCTTGGGTTGAAGCGGATCGTTGATTTTTTCCAATTGCCTGAACCTCATAATTTCCAGCCATATGTCAGGGCTATGTTTAAATCATTCATTTCCCAGCGGATACCTAAATTCAGTGTAGAAAACACGCAAGCCTCATCCACTCTCATGGAATTATTTCTTACCTGGGCTACCCGCAAAGAATATATTATATTTTTGGTAGACTACAATAAAGAGGTCTTACCCAAGATCTTTGGGTGCCTTTCCGCGAAGAAAGTTCAAAAATCCGTGTTCTCATCAGTGTTGGACATTATCGATGATATTATTAAGATTTGTGATATTGAGCCAAATCATCAAGCTGATAATCCCGACTCTTTGACGAACAAAGTATTAGTCGCAAACCTTTCCCCATTGTTAGAAAATTTAGAAAACATGCTCCTCAAAACTAATAAAGATGGAATATCCTTTTACAAAGATGCTTTTGCGAGACGTGTTATCGGAATTTTATCACACGTCGCTGCGTATGTGGTGGATGGTGAACAAGCGATCAAGCTAATTGAACTCATTTTACCAAGTCTTCGCAAACCAGCTCATTTAGTACCTGAAAAAACCAAATTCGACATATTATGCATAATCATGAACTTCTTAAACATCATTCCTGGATTTACGCTAGGATCAGATTTGTTCATGCGCTATTATACATACATCTGCGAGTTATTCTTGGTCTTTGGGTCCAGAGAATGCCGTAAAATTTTGACAAGTGTACTTGATCAATTTGCTCATGTGGATGGCTCTTTAGAGGAAATTGTAAAAATAATCGTCGGGCTCAATAGCTATTCACTTCGCCAGTTGGACGAACCCGATTTCGAGCGCCGAATTTCTATGTTTGATAAGATACGAGATTCGATAAACAACTTGACGTTTAACCAATGGTTACCGGTGCTCTATAACTGCCTCTATTTCATCCAAGACATTGAAGAAGCGTCAATACGGTCAAATGCAGGTCACTGCATTAAACTTTTTATTGCTTGCTGCGCTAAGTCTTACGAAAAAAATGATCCAGATCATGACAGGCTTTTTGATCTTCTAATCAAAGTTGTCTACCCCGAAATCAAAAAAGGAATGCACTCAAAAGCAGAAGCCGTACGAATTGAGTATATAAACCTTTTGTCATTTGCGGTCACAAATTGTTCAAAATCCCCTCAATTCAAGCATATGACTTCTTTATTGTCAAATGATGACGAGGAAGCCAACTTCTTCAAGAACATTCATCATATTCAAATTCACCGTCGTATTCGTGCGCTGTCACGATTTTCTGACCAGTGCGCCGCTGGGGAATTCCGAAATTGTGATCTGATTCAAATATTTTTGCCTTTAATCGGACACTTTATATTTGAGGCAGATAAGAAAACTGATCACCATCTTGTCAATCAAGCTATAATGACAATAGGCGTGATCGCAAGCCAACTTTCATGGGGGCCATATTACAATCTCTTGAAACAATATTTCAGACTGATATCTCGGAAATCTGGAATTGAAAAAATTCTTGTTCGCCTAATTATTTCAATTATTGACAATTTCCATTTCGATATCTCCGCTGTTCAAGTCAATGAGGACATCCCCGTAGAAGTAAAAGAAAATCACTTGTTGATAGATGCTGATTTATCATCAGTAGATATCGACTCTTATACTCCACAAGTGATGGAGGAAGACATAAAAGATATTGAAACCCCACAAAAAAACAATTTAACAGAAGAATTTGAAATGGAATCATCATTGACGGCACAATCTCCCGAGGACTCGGCTAAAAAAATTCATCACATTTTGGTGAAGACCTTGATACCAGAGCTGAAACAATTTTTGATCAAAGGTGATAAAGATGATCTTAATGTCCGAGTGCCGGTGGCTTTAGCAATCACAAAACTTTTAAAAACCTTACCCGAGGCTTCTCTTCGATTAAGTTTGCCTGGCTTGCTCACAAGTGTCTGTCAGATCCTTAGAAACCGTCAGCAGGATGCTCGTGATACCACTCGGAAGACCTTGAAGGAAATCTCAAGTTTTTTGGGTCCCTTGTATTTTTCATTTATATTAAAAGAATTGCAAGCTGCCTTAACCAAAGGTTATCAGTTGCATGTGCTCGGCTATACTGTTCATTCACTTCTCGTTGACATGTTACCAAATGTACAATTCGGTGAAATCGATTATTGTGCAGCTGAAATAACCGAGATTATGATCAATGACATTTTTGGTCATGTTGGCCAAGAAAAAGAAAATGAGGGAATAACTGGGAAAATGAAAGAGATGAAATCTAGTAAGAGTTATGATTCCTTCGAACTAATGGCAACAAAAATTGAGCTCAAGAACATCAGTGTTTTGCTCTTGCCGCTTAAAGAGATCCTCAAAGGAACCCAGATCCACAAAGTTCTTGAGAATGTCAAAGAGGTTTTGAGAAGGATCGCTAAAGGGATAAATCAAAATGAAAATTTTGAAGCCGATCAAATGCTATCCCTATGTCAAGGACTTATTTCACAAAATTTAGAATTTTACAAGAGTGATAAAAAGTCTAAAGATAAGCAAAGTAATTTAGAAAAGAATTATACGGTACAATCTATACATGATAAATCAGAAAACTCTATTGATTATTTCAGCACAAACGCCCACATTTTTGTTACTTTTGGGCTCACAATTTTTTTCACCTCATTGAAACGAGAGAAGTTTGACAAGAAATCTCCTCAGCAAATTGAACTTTTGGATTCTTTTGTCGATATCGTCAGTGACGCTTTATATTCAAGACACAACGATATTACCCTTTCGGCAATCAGGATAATGTGTTTATTATGCAAAATTCCACTACCATCTATGGAAAAAGCCTTTCCGGCTTTGGTAGAGCAACTATTCGCACTGCTTCATAGTTCCAACGGCACTAAATCAGTACTTGTACAAACCTGCTTTCAACTCCTCTCTATTTTAATTCGAGATTGTGAAAAAGTCCGTATTAAAGAAAGCGAATTAACTTATGTGATTAATCTCATTCGACCTGATCTCGAAGAACCAGAACGCCAAACAATAACTTTTTCACTGATTCGGGCTATTATATCACGAAAATTTGTGGTATCGGAAGTTTATGATTTAATGGACTCAGTGAGAAATATAATGTTAACTAGCCAAGCAGCTCAAATTCGAGAACAGTGTCGACTTGTTCTCTTCCAATTCTTATTAGACTATCCCCAAAATCGAAAGCAAATGAAAAACGCAATGAATTTTCTCATTAAAAATTTGGAATACACTTATGAAAGTGGCAAGTTATCCGTGATGGAGATGTTGAACTCAATATTCTTAAAGTTCCCAAGCGAAATGTTGAAGGAATATATTTTAACACTCTTTCTATATTTAATCAAATTATGCTGGAATGACGAATCCAGCAAAGTTAAAAAAACAGCGGCAGAGCTGATCAAAAATGTTTTGGCTCGAATGGATTCTGAGAATTTGGAAAAAGTTAGTCAATTGATGAACTCCTGGTATGAACAAGATGACAAGTTCAATCTCAAAAAGATGGCCATACAAGCATATGGATTCGTAATTGAAGCATTCGGTCAACAAATCAGCCAATTCGTGCCTCAAATTCTTGACCGATTGGAAGCAATCCTCTTAAATAGTACCAATGATATCAAGGCCATCCAAGAGGCCAATGGTGAAGAGATGGAGCTTGATTTTGATTGGGAACTTCCATTTGTAGCTTTGTCCACGTTGGACAAGCTTTTGAAAAATCTGGAGAGTCCCTACTCCACCAGAATGAGTTCCTTGTGGAATCTTGTTGAACAACACTTATTGTATCCGCACACGTGGATTAGAACTGTGTCCAGTCGTCTGTTCGGAATTTACTTTAGTGATATAAATCCGGAATCATATACAACTCATGCACTTGATCAGGATCTCCCAACAGTTGAGGTACTTAGAAACTGGGCGGCAAACTTTGCCGCCCAGTTAAAGAGCTGCAATCTCACATCTGAACTCTCCCTACAGATTTCAAAGAATTTATACTTCATAGCCAAGTGCTTTTACTACTTACCCCCATCGTTGGACGTTGGGAAAGATGAAGGGACTAAGAGGGAGGGAGAACAAGTCGAGGCCGATCAAGGTGTGTGCCGAAAGACTTCCTTAATGTGGCTTTTCAATAAGATGTCGTTTCAGGCGAGGAAGGTAACGGAGAGAAGTACCGCGAGCATTTTGCAGGTAAGATTCTAATCTTAAAACAAAAATTTTAACTTATGAGTAAATAAAGATCGTTTCGGAACTTCTTGCAGCGGGAGGCCATCTTTCGCTTATTTGCGGCAATGGCTAGACTGATCCCGAAGGGTGGCCAATCGCTTAACTACCTCGTATTAGTCATCTCGCCAATCTATCGATTGGTAAATGATGATACTTGGAGGGGAGATGATGTTGGTAAGTCGCTATTTCATCTTTCCGATTTTCTGTAGCCAATCTATTAACAATTTTCCTAATTTCAACTTAATTAGAGCCCCTTAAGAAACTTGGCCAAGAAGTCCTGGACTTGGTGGAAAAGGGTGTGGGGAACGCCGAATACAATCGAGCTTACCTTCAGGTTCGGCAACAAGTTGCTGAAGTCAGAAAGGAGCGAAAGGCTCAGCAGGCTGTTCGGGTAAATAATTTAAAATTAATTTTTATTTATTCCTAGTTTACTTTAACCTACTAATCAAATTTTATTTAGGCTATCGTCGATCCGGCTGCCGCTGCAGGACGTAAACGACATAAGGAAGACAAGGGGGAGAGTAGAAAGAGGAGGGAGTTGTAGTAAGTTTTGTAGTAACAGTTTTATGTATTTATAATATATTGAAGTCAAAATAAACTTTTGTTCAAATGATTTTTTTTATTTTTTCGAGTGTTGAATTTTTATTATTTGTTTTAATCAGCACAATACAACAATCAATACGACTTCATAGCGAAATTTCTCGCATATTATTATGTTTTGTACTATTAGGTTATGAGAGTTTAAATTTTTATCATAAATTAGAGAGAACAAAAGGGAAGCTAATTGTCAAAAAATTAATGTCAGTTCATATTAATACTATTATATATGATTACCATTGGATAATGGGCTGTCATTTAATCAAACCATTGTGAAGAAACACTCGAGGCCGTATTGTACTTTGGCTTGCAAATAATATTTGCAATGAAAAAGATTGCAGCCAAAGATACTCGAGAAATTTGATCAAGAGAATCGAAAAAGAACAAAGGAAAGCACATGGCTAAAATAATTATATTCAGTTCAACAACAACCTGCGCCCTCCTTTGGTTTGTTATTCTTTTGGTCTAATTCAAGTCTCTTATTTTGAGTGGTTTGTTGTTCTTGGGCGTGAGTGTCAATGAGCCTCTTTTTGATATCCCTGAGATTTTAGTATAGGAAATGAAATCAATCACTGAACTGATGATAATAAACAAAAATTTATATTATATAATAATAGTCGATTAGCGAACCTGGCAAGAGTGAAGAAAGCTTCTTCGACGTTGATGTTCGATTTTGCACTGGTCTCAAGGAATTTAATTCCAAATTCATCTGCAAGGGTTTGTCCTTGCTCTTTTGTGATTATCTAGAAATATCAATTATGTGGATTCAAAAAACAATAATCTCCATTTGTATAAATAATGACAATCTATTAGTTACCTTTTTTTCGACCCAATCGCATTTATTACCAATAAGAATCTTATTCACTCCTTCACTAGCGTGTTGTTCAATGTTGGAGAACCAATTTCTTATATCTATCATTAGGTGAAATTATTCATTCAATCTATGATATTATATTAATATCTTTCTTGAGAACTTTATGAGCAAAAATAACATACTATTGAATGATCGTTCATCTGTGACATCATAAACTAAAAGAATACCCATTGCACCACGATAATAGGCTAAATAAGGTAGAAAAAGTCGCATTAATTAGTTAAATATGTATGTATAAAATTCCAGCTACTCTATTATTCATAAAAATTATTCAACTCACCAGTCGTGATTGTGCGGAAACGCTCTTGACCCGCAGTATCCCAAATTTGGAGTTTGATGCGTTTGCCATCTAATTCAATTGTCCTGATTTTGAAGTCGATCCCAATAGTGGTAATGAAAGAGGGAGTAAAAGAATCATCCGAAAAGCGAAGCAACAAACAACTTTTACCAACGCCTATATGAAATTCAAGATTCAAAGGTTGAATTTATGTGAGCACCCAAATATGTACAAAGTTTATCGAGCAGCAGGGAGAGAAAATATTTAGTCAGATATGAATGATTGGTATTAAGATTTAATATTTTGCTTTAAAAATAACGAATTAAAGTCTATACAATCAAATTTAAATTGAAACACACCTGAATCACCAATTAGCAAAAGCTTTATGAGATAATCATAAGCGGCACTCTTGCTGGTAGTCATTTTGGTTATGAAAAGGTTTCTTTAACTCTACGATGAGCGGCTAACAGAAGAATGCAAAAATTGCAAGTTTATAAGAAAGTTGAAGCTGATATTTGAAGCCTTTAACGTTACTTACTAGTTACTTTTAATAGGAAAAAATGATAGCTATTATTAAAAGTTTACCGCGTGGAATTGAAAGGGCAGAGTAAAAGGATGATATCGTTTTAGCTTAGAGAAAGGGGTGGTACATGCTGAATAGGCATTTGACATCACCTATTATATGAAACAACGTGACTGTAAATCTGTCTCCTGCAAATATACGTACAAAAGAACACAATGCTGCAAATGATAAAAAACCGCTTGAATTGTATAATTTGAAGAAATCAGGCATAGCCATTTACAAAAATGGTCGGAAAATAGATTGAACATATGTATGCTATCGTTGTGGTATTTAATTCGTGATCTGTCAAAATCAATTACATAAATAGGGCAAAGCTACCTCCTAATTCAAACCTTAATTAACATTTGTTTTTATTTGTTTTTTAAAAAATTTGTTGCAATAAAAATTCATTGTTTTATTTTTTTAATATATATAATATAATAATATTAAACAATAATTAAAATTAAAATTTATTTTAAACCAAATTTTTATTAATACTTATTTTGTTTTTATTTTTTTATAATAAAATTTTAAATAAAATTTGAATATGAAAATTTTGTTTTTTTATTGCTTTAAAAAAATGTAATCAAATTATAAATTGTGATATAAAATTCTAAAATCTTATAAATAATCATAATTTATATGTTTTTTACATATAACAAAAAACTTTTTTCTTTCCTTTGTCCCAAATTTCTTAAAAAGAGTCAAATTTTGAAAGAAGTTTTTTCTGTTTTTGCATACTGTCTTCCAATATTTCACAAGAATCAAACCCTTTTGTTGTTGGCCCAGCTGCCACTATGAGTGGTCCTAGTGCTAAGAGAAGGTCTGTCAGAGTCTCGACCACTAGTTCAGTTGGTGAAGGTTCAACTCAAAAAGTCAAAAAACCTCTCAGTGGTGTTAAACTTTCAAGTACGGATAAGAATCTTAAAGATGGTGGACCTGTTAGTGTGGATGAGCAACTTACTAGCATGGATACAGATAGAGAAGCCTTTAATGGTAAAGTCACCTCTGACTTCCAAATGAATACACCCAATGCGAAGCATTTCAATACTGATGCGGCTATCAGTTCCCCTCTCAACTCTATTAATTATGACATGGATGATAAAGAAGAAGTTTCTCTTCCTCCCCGTTTGTCTTTCTCTTTGGAAAAGATGTGGGTGGACCCCAAAATTGTTAAAACTCAGGTGGAAGTAGCTGTGAAGAAATCTTTCACTTTGGACATCAATTTTTTGGCTGTGGAAGAAAAATCGGCGATGACTAAAACTCAGGTCATAAGGAAATTGTTTTCACGAATCAATGATTTTGGGGGGGCCACTACCTCCTCAAAATTTGAAGAAATCATTAGATTGACATTTACTTCATCAGAAAGCATGGAAAAGACCACCTCATTGGCCAGGAAAAATGACATTGTGGTAAACAGTAATCTTAAGAGACAAGGAGTTTGTTCAGATCAGGCCGTAGTCATCAAGGAAATTCCCATGGATACACCAAAAGAAATAATCATCACCGCAGTGTCTGAATTTGGTCAAGTGGTGTCAATCCGATTGCAACTCATTGGGCTGTGGCAGAAGGCTGTGGTGGAGTTTGCCGAATCAAGTCAGGCAGATCAGTTGGCAGCTAAGTGGTCATTCTTAATTGGGAAAGATTCTGTGCGTGTGGCCAAAGCTGTGAAGGATCGTGAGACGTGGGCATCTAGAGATCGGTATAGAATGCTTTTGTTTACTTTGTCGGTGGGAACAATGGCTCATGATCTTGGCAATCTTTTGGCGGGGGCTGGTGGGAAAACTTGTGTCATAAATTGATCCTTAGACATTGGTAATAGGGTTTGTTGTGCTGTGGTTTGTTTTAAGAATGATGAGGATTTGGAGTCTGCGTTTTATACGGAGTCTGTTTTTGGTGGGGTGAAACTTTCTTGGGCTAGGTTGGACCTAGTTTAGTGTGAACAGTGTAGGAAACTTGGTCATTCTGTTTTGGAGTGTGATGCTAAGATCTCACATTCTCCTAAACTTTCCAAGTCATTTAAAAAGATTGTCTCTAATGAGAACCGCCTCCAGTTGGCCAAGCTATATGCAAAAAAGAGTGTGCCTATTTCTAGACCAGTTGCGTTTGACAGCAAGTCATGGGCCCAGATTGTCTCTTTAGCATCTTCATCTAATGGTTCTTACTTTGGTTCTGGTCCTGGTTTTGGTTTTTTTCCTGGCATCTCAGATTTGGTTGGTCATTCGTCTCTTGCAGGCTCTGTTAGTTCAATTTTGGAAACTCGTCTTGCTTCTTTGGAGCGCTCTTTGGAACTTCTCATGGATAAGGTGTCTGGTATTATTGACAAACTTGACAGTTTAAGCCTAATGCCCTTGGCTCTTGCCTCCTCTTCTCAGCCCTTGGTTGCCCCTGGTTCAGTTGATATGAAATTTGGTTCAGATATGGTGTTGGATGAACTTGATTCTGTGGTTATTTCTCCTTTGGTTTCCTTTGGTGTCTCAAGTTTGGGTTCGAGTAGTTCAAAAATTCTGACTTCAAAAGTGGGCTGCTTGGAGTTAAAGTTGGCAGCTCTCGAAGCTTTGGTTTGTTTGGTATTAAGGAAGTTGGATCAAATGTGTGCTGGCTTGGGTTCTACGGTCTTTTTTGTACCTCAATGAATGATTTAGTATGGAAAATAGCTGCGTGTAATGTTAGGGAAATGAACAATTCAGCAAAGCAGAAAGACATTATACATTGGCATAGAGATAGGAACAATTTAGTTTCAATTGTTACTGAAACAAAGTTAAAAGATAAGATTTGGTCTTGAATTGCTAGCAAATTCGATGGTGTTTGGGTCTTTATTTCTGGTTTGAATTCTGGTCATCTTGGTTCTGGGATGGCGATCATTATGACCAATTTTCTGGCCAAGCATGTGTGCAAAGTTTCTGAGGTTCCTGGTCATCTTATTTCTGTCAAGTTGCTTTTTAGAAATAAACTCTCAGTTTCTATTTTGGGTCTATATGCTGGTGCATTGGCTTCGGTGTGCTTTTCTCAGGCCAATGACATGAATGCTTTGATTGCTAGTGCTGTGAATGAATCATCTTTTGTGGTCTTAGGTGGTGACTTCAATGAAAATGGTTTGCATAGAAGTGCTAGTTTCAGAAAATGTGGTAGCTTGGGTCTGGTCAACTCTTTTGTCAGTAGTCTGTTTATGAAAGTTCCAACATGGAGTAATTCCCAGGGTGTAACAAAAACAATTGATTATCTTTTTGTGTCTCCCAATTTGGTCAATGCTATTGTGGATCGTGATGTTCTGGATGTGTCTGATTTCTTTGATACTGATTATCATGCTGTCTCTGCGTCGTTTGGTTTAGGTGGTCTCTTGGATACACATTTGTGTTCTGTTCGCAAGCAGGCCAATAGGGATTGTTGGAAGTACAATTTTAAGAATGCTGGTATTGCCTTGTGGTTGAGGTTCAGGGAGGCCACAGCAGTAAATGCTGCCATGTTTTCTGATGATTTCTTGGCTGCCAGGGAACTGTCAGATTTGGATGTAATGTGGAATGCTGTTCAGAAAACAATGAGCTTTTCGGTGAGTGAAGTTTTCAGGAAAAAATGGTTTAAAGATTATGATGACACTTTCACTAAGCATTCATTCAGGTTCCATAAGTTAGAACTTTTGGTGTCTAAGTTGGTCAAGGCTTCTTGTTCTGTTGATTGTGATGTGTTTGTATCACTGCTTGATACTTGGGAATCACTTGATTCTACTGGTGCTGCTGTAGTGAAGTCTTTCTTTCTCTCAAGGTCTCCTTTTGATGACATTTGTTCAGCTCTGTTCAAAGCCAAAAAGTTTTATCGTGTCTCGAAGTTGTCAGAATCAAAATGTGCTAAAGATTCACAAATCAGATCTGCTATTGATAAGAAGATGGAGAGCTTTGAATCTGACAAGGGTCATACTATTAGAAGTGTCTTGGAGAGACTTTTCCACAAGGTGGTTTTGGATCATTTGGTCGTTGGTGATGAGCTGTATTTGGAACCTGATCTTGTTAAAAAAAAGTGGATGAGATTATGGAGGGGTGGACTCGTAAACGTGAAGTGGTTCTTGATATTCCGGGAAATTGGTCTCACCAATATCAGCCTTTGGATTATGTGTTTGATGATGCTTTTTCAGATGTGATGAGCTGTGTTAGTTTTGATGAGATGTCTGGCGTGGTTTCTGACCTACCTGACAGGAAGGCTGCTGGTCTCTCGGGCATCTCCAATGAATTTTGAAAGCACTGTGACAAATCTGTTCTTAATATGCTCTTGGTGTTCATTAATTCTTGTCTTTGTGGTGAGTCTGTGCTCAGTGCTTGGAAGGAAGCCTGGGTGTCGATGATTCCCAAATCTTATGAGTGGGAGGGCATGCTCACAAACACTCATCCTATTGCTCTGATTGAGATGGCTTGAAAAATTCTTTCCAAGATTCTCTCTGATAGAATCTCTTTGGCATGTAGCAAGTTTGACATTCTTCGTGGGGACAATTTTTTAGTTCTCAAAGGCACTACAATTCAGTCTCCCATTTTTGCAATTGGTTCGGTGATCAAGGATGCTCTTGAAAAAAACTGGGAGCTCTGGCTGGTTTTACAAGACATGTGGAAAGCATATGACTCAGTCGGTTGGGATCATCTTAAGAAGAGTTTGGTTAGAATAAAAATGTGCTGCAGGTTTATTAGGTTTTTTGGGAATATTCATAGTGGTCGCACCAACCGGATTATGACTGATTTTGGGTTAACAAATGGTTATCATGTACACAATGGCTTGGACCAAGGGGAGGTGTTTTCACCTCTTCTTTGGCGTATATTTTACAATCCTCTTTTGTGTGAAGTTAAGAGACAAGAAAGTGTATGTGGTTACAGATTAAACTCTCATTTTGTTGCTAAAACGGGCTGTGTGGAGTTTCAGGCTGGTTTGTCATCTTTCTTCGCTGCTAGTGCTTTTGTGGATAATACGATCTGGGTGGGTAGCAGTCTGACTGCCACTCAACACATTCTTGATGTGGCTAGTGAATTTTTCTGCATCAATGATATTTCAATTAATAATAATAAGACAGTGGCCATTCCAATTAATAGCTGTGCCAGTGCACCTTCTTTTTTCATCAGTGGATCCCCTATTTCAATAGCTAAATCTGGTGAATCATATCATTATCTGGGTATCTTTGTGTTATCTGAGGGACTGTTAAAGCCCAGCCTGGCAAAGGCTCATTCAGATGTTCATTTTTTTATCAACTTGGTTCTAAGAAAGACTGTATCAAACAAACAATTTCTATATTTAGTGTTAGCTGTCTTCCATCCCATCATCAGTTATAGGACTCAGTTTAGTTTTGTTCTTGTCAGTGTGTGTAATAAGTGGGATGCTTTGATTCGCAGAGGCTTGAAATCCAAGTCTGGATTACCTCTTGATTTTCCTAGTGACACGATCCATTACCCTTCATTCTATGGGTTGAAATCTTTTGCCCAGATTCAATTGGAGAGTAAAGTTGCTTTCCTTATTTGTTTTGCAAACTCAGTGGGAATTCTGGGTTGCCTTTTCTCCCACAGATCTCATGACTTACAAGTTTTGTGCTGGTGTCCTGTTCATCCTTTGAGTGTTCCTGTTCGTGTTCGAGTCAGCCCTTTGAATAATTTCTTAGCAGGGATTGTTTGTGTTCTCCTCGGTTGCAACTTATCTTTAAGTGGTTTTTTTGATAGTCCATTTTGGTTTTGTGGTAGGATACCCATGTCTACCGTTCTCGGTAAGTCTAGATTTGTCAGGTTCTTTTCTTGACTCTGGCAATATGGCATTGTCTTTGTTGACCAACTCCATGATTGTCATGGTGCCATGTTTGACTGGTACAAGTTCAAGTGGTGGAAGAGGTTGGACCCCTGTGGCCCGACTTCTGAGTGGTTTATGCTTTCTGTCGAGTTCCTGTCTGGTGCGTCTTCTCCTCGTGCCCCTTTTTCTGCTTTGGTCAATGTGGGTCCTCAAAGTATTCTCATCTCTTCTGGCTTTGTATTGGTTCATGATCGGCTTTCCCAAGTTCTTTCTAGTAGCATTTCTGTTTATACGGATGGGTCTTTAACACACCTTGGTACCGAGAATTGCATGGCTGGGGCTGGAGTTTTTTTCAGTGACATTGATCTGAGTTTGGGTGTTGGAGTTTTAGGTCTGTTGTCTTCTACTTTGGTGGAAATGCAGGCTATTGTGCTGGTACTGGAGTGTGTCTCCCATTCTAGTTTTGTTCATCTGTTCTCTGATAGTCAAGCCACTCTGGATGCCTACAAGTCAGAATTGGGTCTGGTGCATCCGGATTTTCGCAATTGTTGTTGGGTCGAATGCCAGCATATTGTAAATGTTATTCATGGCAAAAATTTGATGGTTGAATAGCACAAAGTGAAAGGTCACTCTGGTGTGATTGGAAATGAACGTGCTAATGCTATAGCTGGGGCTTCTTCTCACTCGGGCTGGTTCCTTCCTTCTCATTTGTATGCACACTTCTTGTTGGTAGACGGTGGGGCTGTTTCTGGCAATTTTAGGCATTTTGTTTGTGATATTTTTCGTTCTATCAGTCGTGTGCACTGGGAGGTTGGTTCTGGTTCTAAATTTCTGCCTGCTAGTTTGTTTGCGGACATTGATTGGTCCTGCTCCTTACTGGTATGGCATCCTGATTCACACATGGCTGCTGGCCACACTAGCAGGCCCACAGCAGATGTGTGCAGTTTTTTTATGAAGGCATTGCACCACTGGCTGCCTGTTGCTGTTCGTAAACACTTATATAACAGAAGATACCCCAGTGTATTGTGCTTATATTGTGGTGAGGTGGAGACATCAGATCATGCTTTTTCTTGCAAAGTTGATGACTCTGCGTGTCTTCAGATATTGGATACATGTTTGAGATCTTAGAGAGTGTTTTCTGGCCTGTCTCTTTCTTCTTCCTGTGTGCTGCAATTGTTGTTTTCTTGTGCCTCTGATGTCTCTGTATTTATGGCTCTCTTTAAAGGGTTTGTTTTTAGTGAGTGGCTTTGTGAAGCTGTCTCTGTTTTCAAATCTCATAAGGTTGCTAGTTTGAATATTGTTGAGTTTGTGCATTCCCTTAGTTTTGCTTTTAAGAATGATATTTAGTTGGTTTGGGTTAGGCATCGTGCATTTATGGAAAAAAATAATCTCATTCCACTTGACAGTTCAGTTCTTGTCTTGGTCTCTGGCTCAGCTTTTAGGTTCTCGGCTGGTGTTGTTAGGCTACTTGGTGTGACTGAAGCTCTTGGCATTTGTTTTGGCTTTCGTAAACAATGTTTTTTTTTTTCTGGTGCTAGTAATTCTGTTTCGGTACATATAGCTGCGTAGTGTTGTCCTGATTGGCCTGAGTGGCTGGTCGCGTGTAGAAAGAGCATGATTCATACTTAGTTTATGTCACTTCTTTGATGTATAGCTCTAGGTAGTGTTTGGATCTCACTTATAAAACATAATAAAAAAAAAAACATATAATTAGTTACTTAAACCAATTTAAATTAAACTAAGTTGAATTTAAAGAAGTAAACTTATTTAATACAGTTATTTTATGTATAATTATTAAGAACCAAACTAATTAATTATACAGTAAACTTATTAATGTTTGACTTAATATTAAGTAATTAAAACTTTTAAAAAGCCATTAATTTAACAAAAAATTTTTTGTTAACAAAAAAATTTGAATTATTATTAACCATATTATTAATAAGTAAATTATATATATTTTATTTTAAATTAATAACTTTTTTATTTAAATTTTTAACAATTTTTTTAAAAATACCAATATTTTTTTTAATTATATTAATTTTTTTGCAATTGTTTAAAGTGTTTTTCTATTTTAGAAACATAAAATATTAATAGTCTTAATTATTTTTTTTTAAATAAAATAATAAAGCTTTTGATTTATTAGTAATAACATAAATAATTTTGATTAAAAATTATTTTTTTGATGAATTTAATTAATAAATAACAGTTTTATTTACAAATAGATATAAATAAGTTTTTTAATAAATTTATAACAATAATTTAATTTTTATTATTATTATTTTATTTTTTTAATTAATTATTCAGCACAAATAAGAATAATTTGAGATAGAATAGCTTTTCTTTTTCCCTTTCTCTTCTTTAGCTTGCAGTTATTTCTCTCAATATGCCCCTGTTACCAGAGGTTTTTGGTCTCTTTTCTTAAATGTTGGTAATGTTGATTTGCTGTGAATTTACATTTTCAGGAAGTAGTTGAACCTCCAATAACTGAATTTATCTTCAAATTATCTCCTATAATTTGAACTGCTGGGCTTATAAGTAGAATGGCCAATTCTTTGCCAGTTACTTTATGTAGTTACATTGTAATAAACGTCAACTCTTTCCCAGGAATTGCTCGTCTGGAAGCTCACTAAAAATGTGTAGTTACTTTGCTGTAAAAGTCAACTCTTCTACAGGAATCTTGTCTGTAGGCTACCCTAGTGATTATAGTAAGAAAAATAAAAGAAAATAAAAGAAATATAAAAGAAATAGAATTTTATCAAGAGAAACGTTTTCTATCCAGGCCTGGAGTCACTAACAGTTTACTGAAATTGGTAGCTAATTAATTTCGAAATGTTAGTTGGTTTTTGGGAATTTTCCAAGAGCAATAATTAAAAAATTTGGTTTTTCAAATTATTTGGTATTTATTTCTTTTTGTGTGTATAGAATTGGTTCTAAGTAAATCTAAAGTAAGATACATTTTCCAGAAGAGAAAAGCTCTTCTTTTATACAACTTGTTGTAGTACTAGTTTATGAACTTGCACTTTTTTTCTCTTTGCCCAAATTCCGGCAAACTAAAGATACATTTTGATGAACTACAAGTTATTTCGCTGAACTATTGATTAATTTGGGTGAACTATTCATAATTTCGGCGAATTTTTGAATGTTACAAAGTTCAGGATATTGTGTAATTTGATCATCTTACTTTCTGTTATACTAATTAGATTATTTTAATTGAATCGTGATATGTGATAATTGATTAAATAATAAATGATAATTTGAAATGATATTAATATACTAATGAA